>WBMW01001145.1:226374-258613 GCA_013396635.1 Penelope pileata | reverse complement strand
AACAAGACCAGGCCCAGCACCGAACCCCGGGGAGCACCGCTAGTTACAGTCTCCAGCTGGACTCTGTGCCGCTGAGCTCAGCCCTCTGAGCTCGGCCAGTCAGCCAGTTCTCAACCCGCCTCACCATCCACTCATCTATCCCACACTTTCTCAGCTTCATTATCAGGATGTCATGGGGGACAGTATCAAACACCTTGCTGAAGTCGAGGTAGACAACACCCACTGCTCTCCCCCCCATCTACACCCCGTGATGGCATCATGGTCTCCAACTGAGTGCCAGCCTGCTCCAGATAACTTCCTAACTTCCTATTTTATTACACTGTCTCCAGTTGTATCCATCCTGCTTGTTGCAGGCCTCAGCCTTTTCCTTTTCTTTCTTTTTTTTTTCCTTTTTTTTTTTTTTTTTGCCTGTTGGGAAGAACCCATCTGTCACCTGTATGTGCTTCACAGGACTGAATAGCTTCAAAACTCTTAAATTCCCTTTTAAGCAAATCTTTAAGGATTTTTTTTTAGAGGCTTTAAAACTTACCCAAATCCATTTGGTTCTTGTGTGTGAATAGGAAAAACACATGTAAGAAAAAGGGGCTTCTTTCTTTCATCAAGAACTTAATCATCAATAAGGGTACTGCCTCCTTTTGAGGAAACTTTCATTTATTCTTTTCAGGGAAATTGGGTATGATCACTGAAAGGAACAAATTTGACTCAGTGAAATGGGATGGAGGAAGAATGTTTTATTCTCTTAGTTTTCTGGGTTTAAAAAAAGTAGATCAAAACTTTTTCCGCTTTCCTTTCTTCCCAAACTGATATTCCCATCCTGTGTACACATGCAGCCCCCCAGAATGGTGTCATGCAGGTGGGGTTTCTGCCGAGCAGTCAGGCAGCACATGGAATAACTGAGAGGGGTTTTGTAATGTCTTAGCAAGCCATCTGGGGAGAGTGCATGGTTGTTCTAAGCTGCTTTGGAAACTTCTGTTTTAGCAGTGAGACTTTTTTGTTTTGTTTTAGTAGGAAAATATTGTGCAAACAATTTAAGGAATTGATATCACTTCCTTAAGCTGGTTGTTTACTCTTTTAGATTTATCTGCATTTATCCAGCATATTTAAACAACAAGAAGACGATAGCAGAAGGAAGAAGGATACCTATAGACAAAGTAAGTTTGTGGGTGGCAGGGAAATAGAGTATTTTGCTCTGCTATGTGCATAAAGAGTTGGAAAATGAAAATAAATTTCAAAGTTACCAATCTTCCCAATCCTCCATGGCAAGTAGCTTGATAGCTTGAAACACTATGCAATTATTTCTATTTAATCTAATGTCAGCTTGTCAGTTTGGTGGAAGAGTCCTGGGTTTCTTGTTTTGTGTGAGCAGCACCTCTGGCAAGAAGGTGAAGTAATGAAAATCAAATGTGCTCAATCTGCTGCAGAATCAATTTGCCAAATTTGAGAGGGATGCAAAAAAGGGTAATTAGCTAATGACTGTGAGCTTGGTGACCAACTTAACTAAGTGTGCCCATGTTCTGTGCTTTGTCCTCTTTGTTGCTGTCCGTCAAAGACAGAACTTAAAATGCATGTGGCATGCAGATATGGTAGTTGCTGTTGCTTTCAATCTGTCCAGAAATTGTCTCAATTATTCCACTCTTTATAATATTTTTAACAAGCAAATACTCAGATTATAAAAAGCTTTTCTCACTGCTGTTTATTTGTTTTCCTGATAATAGTTAAAAAGTAAAAAGTAATTATTGAGGATGTACGTTGCCAGTCAGAGATCTACCTGTGGGATGGATCTGCTGCCCCGTGCCCAAAAAGTTCCGTTATTTTCTGTAATTGTTGCTATAACTTCACTGGTAGTCCTTTATTGAGTCATCTTTTTTGATTCTGTGTAAATATAATTAAGTTGTTTCAATTATTTTTCCTAGGCAAATCTGTTACCTTCTCCTATGTCCTTAATAATTCTCTCATCATCTCTCTGTTTTACTGATATTGTATCTTTTTCTTTAATGTTTTCTAGACTGTGCAAGGGCTCACAGATGACCTCTGTAGTAGATTTGCCGCTATTTGAAGTACTGTCCGTTTTCCATCTGCTTTTTCTAGTTGTAAAGTACAAACCACTATTTCTGTATAGGCAATTCATTGCTGAAAAACATATAACAGTAGCATGTTGTTTCAACAGGCTGTCGAAAACCCCACATCTACTGAAATCCAAGATGTGTGTGCAGCAGTTGGATTCAATGTGCTATTAGAGGTAACAAAAAACAAACAACCCCTCCAAAACAGCCAACCAACCAAAAAACACACAAAAAACCAGACCCCTTGCTATGCATCTTCTAAGATTTTATTTTTTCTTACAGGTAGAATAAATTGCAGTAGAATGTTTGTGATATTCTCTTACTTTGAGTGCTAACTGAATATAACAATGAAGGAAATGCTTGAAAACTGTACACAAGGCAAGAATAGCTTGTATCTCTGAGTTAATGTCGCTTTTTAAGCTTTTAAAATGATTACGTATTCTAATTTCTCTAAGTTCCCAATAGGGTCAGAATAAAAGCAAATCTTCCAATGTGCCACTCTGCAAATTAAACCCATAAAAGCATATTCTTAAAGAAAGGTCATTGTCTTTTGGAATGAGCCTCTGATAGCAGAATCCTGCTACTTAAAATCTCTAGGGTCCTTTGGAGTTATGTTTTAGCTGGAGCTGCAATATGCAGTGTTTCTGCAGTACTTGCTTGGTCCTTAATTGCTTGGTTACGTTTTACTTATGAAATGAGTCTGGATTTCTGGCAAGGTGTCTTTTCACGCATTGTTTTCTGAAGTGATTGATAATTTGAAATGCTGTTGAGTTTTCTTCACTTCTTTACTATAGACATTGTCCTGGTTTGACCTAGCAGACAGCTAAGTCCCCCACAGTTGTTCGCTCACCCTCCCCCCTCCCAAGTGGGATGGGGGAGAGAATTAAGGAATAAGTACGGCAGAACTCGTGGGTTGAGATAAAAGCTATTTACTAAGACAGCAGAGAGAATAAAAGAAATACCAGTACATATATATATATAAGATAAGAAACAAGAAATAATACCCAAAGCAAGGGACCAACAACCGATACCCAACCGGCCAGCAGCCCCTCCCTCCGAGCAAGAGCGATTTCTCTTCCGTAAAAGTCACATGATGTGATGTGGTATGGAATAGCTCTTTGGTCAGTTTGGGTCAGCTGCCCTGGTCCTGTCCCCTCCCAATTCACAGCTCCTTATGCCTTCTAACTGCTTCACTGAGGAAGAAAATGTGTCCTTGGCTGTGTTCAACACTGCCAGGTGTTATCAGTTGTTTCTCTTCTGGGAACAAAAAACACAGCTTCATACCAGACACTGTGAGAGAAGTAACTTCTGTTAGAAACTAAGACAGACATTAAGTCTTCAACCGAGACTGAATGGCATCCGAAAGGCAGTAGAAAACCACTTTGCTTTTCAGAAGGCTAATACATTCCTGTTAGCACACATTAGCTTTTGTACCAGTACCAGTAAGCAGCCTGTAGCAAAAATAATGGCAGTGTCAGTCTGTGACCTGCTGCAACCTACTAGAGTCTGTGTCAGTGCAGTCCAGGCCTGTGGGGATGTAGAACATCCTTTAGCAGATTACTCATTAAGTTGTTCAGTACTGGTAGGTCACAGCAGCGCTTCTGAAAACATCATGCTATATAGGTTTGGGTTCTTCTGCAGGGGCTAAGCACTGGGTGGATGAGGCTGATGGAGGGCTACAGCTGTCATTTGGATCTGTTAAGAACTCCATGGTATTGTGGCTTAGATCAAATGCCTGACAATTTTTGAGGAAAGTTATTCCAGTACTTCATACTTAAGTAAGTTTCTTCTTTTGTGTGACAGAAAAATAAGATGTATCCTAGAGAGTGGAATCGTGATGTGCAGTACAGGGGTAGAGTACGAATTCAGCTCAAACAAGATGATGGAAACCCATGTTTACCTCAGTTTCCAACACGTGAGTAGAGTATCTTAGTTAAACACTTTACCTGGTACTAAAACAGAAAGATTGTTTATTTTTTATGAGCTCCATTAATTAGTTTTACTGTCACAACTTCTAGAATATTATATTAAACTTCTTCACCTGTGTAAGTCAACTAGTTCAAGTCAGTGTGTGAGAAGTGAGTGGAGCTTTTAAAAAAAATTAAAATGCTGCTCGTTGTTCAGAGATTGAATTAAAAAGAAGTTTGGAGTGTTGTGTGATAGCTATATTGAATAAACTGACCATTCAATTTTGGCTTGCTGTTTCCTTGACAGTCAAAACAGAGTATTTGATATCAGAATGGCTAAATTTCACCCTTTTTCTTAGGCTGTGTGCATCAGTTAGGCATCAGTATGGGTGCCAGGTAGGTAGCAGCTCAGCTACGACACTCAGCTGAGTGTGCAGCTCAGTTTTTTATTGGCCATTTTCATTAATTAACAGCAAAGGGCAGGCCCTGAGGCAGCTCTTTGTAAATTACTTGTCATTCACAACAAGCTGTTCCTGTTGCCTTTTCCTTTTTTCTCAACAAGGAATCTGTGTGCAATAGGGAAGTGAACATGTCTGAGGAAGCATATATCTTAAGGAAAGGGCAAGAAGAATATAAAGATGAGGGTAGCTGAAAAATGCTGTTAATCAGAAGGAGATATACTCAAACAATGTTCTTGTAGGAAGGTAGTAGTGTCTTTGTAAACAATGCTTTTAGCTTTTTACCTTGTCATTCTGTCCAGAGTATTTTTGACCATTAAGAGGTGAGGGAAGAGAGTACAAGAAGGATGTAGATAATGGGGAGATTGTCTGGGGATGTGCCAGTTCTGGTCTGCTGTGACACCATTCCTGTGTTTAAAAGTAATTTATTTTTTCAGAGTTGGTAGAAGTTCTTTCCAAACTTCCATCTACACAGCAGAAAGAAACAGAACTCTTAGGCTATATATCTAGTTTAACAGAAATCTGAAATGGAGCTGAAGTTTCTAAGTTTGAAAATTACGTGGATGTTCTTAACACAGTAGTTGTGTGCAATGATCTCTTCCTGTGTTTTTAGGTAAGTCAGTGATGCTGTATGCTGCAGAAACCATTCCCAAACTGAAAACAAGAACCCAAAAGATGGGAGGTAGCGATCAAAGTCTTCAACAAGGAGAGGGAGGCAAGAAAGGTAAAGGGAAGAAAAAGAAATGACCCTGCTTCTGGAATAATTGTAACATCAAATAGTTGTACTTATGACATGGATGGACAAGTTACTTATTGCAACTTTGAAGTGAAAGATACAGGAATGAAATAAACAGGTCCAGACAAATAGGACTGCCTGCCTGCTTATTTTGGAGCTGGAATGTGTGTAACTGCTTCACATCTGTGTAACAATAAATCTATATTCACACACAGCCTGCAAGTCTGAAAGTGGAACAACATAAGCAAGTGGGCGTGGGTGGGATTGTTATTTTTGCTGAAATAAATATGCAGCTTTTTAAAAATAATAGAAAATCTTATGCAGACTACGTAGGCAACCAGTTTTCAGCCTGGTTAACCATTTATCTATACTAGTTGGGTGATTGAGTTGACTTTGGAGGGTCTGTATCACAAAGAACAAAATGCAAATCAGTGAAATTATGACTTTGTAACCTTCCGTAGTCATCTTTCACAATATTCAGTATACTAATAAAAGTGGCACATCAATTTTTAAAAATGTACTTGAATAATTTTGTCAGAAAGTGTTAATTTTTTCTCCATAGCCTAAAGAAGTCAGAGACACATTGTAGGGTTAGTATTGTAACTGTTCAAGCTCTTTTTTTTGTCCTAGATAACGCAGAATACTATATTATCCTATTTATGTTTTAGTTTGATAGTTTATGAAATGCACTTTCTAGCTTCATTTCAGATGTCTAAGCCTTGCAATGTCTGGTAACTTTAAATATTTTTTGTAATCATTCATGGACAGGGACAGGAACATACTTGGAGAAGATTAATTGGTCAGAACAGCTGTCAGTAGCAAGGAGCCTTAGAAGTAATTGAAGAAAGTACTGTACAAGTTAAATGTGGGATAGTTTAGTATAAAGAGACTGAAAAAGAAACACTGCTACATGTTTTGAGGTAAAAAAAAAAAATTCCTCAGCTTTTCGAATTCTTACTTTTTGAGAAGAAAGTCATTTATTCCACTATTTCACAGATGAGTACTAGAAACAAGTTATCAGATTATTCTGGTAAATTTTTCATGTTCTGGTGTTCTCTTTTAGGGTTTGTCTCATCTATCTGTCAGGTGTGCTACTCTGTGGCATTTTTCTTTTCCTATTTCGAAGATAAGCAGCATTCAAAATTCATCTGGACATATGACTAGTCTAAAGCAATGAAACTTGGCTCTTGGTGATATCCTTGCTCAAGTTACTCGTGGATTTTCTTACAGTCATATTTCCACTCAAATGTGTTTTTGGGGTTTTGTTTTGTTTTCTTTAATAGATGGTAGGTTACCAGGGCCACTTGAAGGTGGTGCTGATAGATATCTACAGCAAGCTACATGGCATCCCCAGCTTATGAGAGGTTCAGTCGGTTGTATTTCCTTTCTGCAAGGCTTTTTAAGGGTGGTTTTTGTATTGCAGTGTTGAATGGAGGAGAGTGCAAAGAATAATATTGAGCTTAAACATTTAAAACTTACTAAATAAAGAAAGCTCTTGGTATTTTAAGATGGACTTATTTTAAGCAAATTGCACAGTGCTAGGAAATCAGATGATTACTGCAATTAGGGATTCAAGGCCTAATTCTTGCAGCGCCTGCCTGCTTCCCCCCCTCATCTCTGAACTCATCATTTTGCTCTTTTTGCTTTCTGTCTGGCTTTAGAGTTGCTATGGTGTGTGAGCAATGTTGGTTCTTAAATGAGGTGTCAGGAAGGTAGGCAGACTGTACAGACTTCCATTTGTGAACTTTTTGGTTTTTAACAAATGGAGTGACGTGGAAGGTAAAAGCAAGCAGGCCAAGACAGTAAGTCACATTCTCCTGCAAACCTTCCCCTCTCCTCAAAACCTTTCTTCCTTCCTCTGAGTTCTTGGGAACAGGGAAGACTGGAGGAGTCAACTGGGGGACTGGAAATAGAGGCAATGGCAGCTGTTGGTCTCAGTGCTATTAATAGAAAACTACTTTTTTGAGGGGAAAACTGGCTGATAATGGATGTCTTTCTAAGGTATGTGGCAGTCTCTTTATTTCATCTGTCTTGCTCTTACTGTCTTCAGTGAGAATTTGGTTAAGGAGTGTAGTTGATAAGAAAACACTGAGGTCTGTAATTTCCCATAGGTGCAGTATTAACAAAGACGTGGTGCTGGGTGGGAATTTTGTCTATAATGTGAGGAATCTGGATATTCAGCTAGCGTCTCTTCTCAAGACATGAGTCCAGCCATTTGAAAGTACATCCTTGTCATTTTCATATGTGTTTTGGGGGGAAGTACCTGGACAAAGGTAAAGCATTTGAAACAACAGCGAGTTCCGACTCCTTGTATCAGTTTCTATGTCTGTGACAGCGATAGCAGGGAGCACTGACATAAGCTGTTCAGCAGCTCTGGAGACACAGACAGCACTGCAATGGCTGTTAAGAATGAAAACTCAGCACTGTTTTGAGATAGATGCTTTATTCTTTCAGACGCGTGGAAGAGCGCAGAGCAGGTGTGGGGAAAATAGCTGTTCTTAAAAAACTTTTACATTGTATTTGTTGCGTCTGTTTAATGATTAAGAGTCTTTTTGCTAGCACTGCCGTTTAGGGTAGCAGGTGCATCTGGGATGTTCGTGTGTGATGCACTGAGAGCATGAAAAGACAGAGAGGCTCCCTTGTGTCATTCTCTGTAGCTGCAGATGTAGCTGTATGTAGCATCTTCCTGTTACAGACTTGCCTTTATGGTTTTACCTCTTGGTATAGCTTTTCCCAGACGATTTTTCCTAGAGAAAAAAGGTTTGGTACAAATGCTGTCTTCATCTCTTGCTTTACAACTTTAGAGCCTGTTGATTCATGCAGCTAAAATGGTACAAAGACTTGAGTTCTTGAAGACAGTGTGTTCCCTTAAGTCATGAAGCTAAGTTACGTTAACAGATCCAGTGAAGGATCTTTCTGTGTCCCAGATGGAACAAATGAAGGCAGGGAGAATGAGTGTTTACCCTTCCTGGTTGGCAGTTTGCTCTGGCCAAACTGTGTTTGACATACTGGATGTTACAGCTCTGGGGAGACCTTCTAGTGGCCTTCCAGAACCTAAGAGTGGCTTTCAGGAAAGCTGGAGAGGGACTTTTTACCAGGGGCTGTAGTGACAGCACAAGTGATAGGCTTTAAACTAAAAGAGGGGAGATTTAGATTAGATGTTAGGAGGAAATTCCTCACTCAGAGGGTGGTGAGGCCCTGGCACAGCTGCCCAGAGCTGTGGGTGCCCCATCTCTGGAGGTGCTCAAGGCCAGGCTGGATGGGCCCTGGGCAGCCTGACCCAGTGGGTGCCAGCCCTGCCCATGGCAGGGATTGGGACTGGGTGGGCTTTGAGGTCCCTTCCAACCCCAACCATGCTATGGATCCTGTGATGTAAAGTAAGTCAGCACACATGTGGCTTCAGATGATGTATAGATTACAGCTGATGAAATCGCTACCAAATTAGCTGTCTTTTGCCAGAGGCCCTGAAAAGATGGGAGAGCTGACTACTGAAGTGGTTGGTCTAAGAGAGGTGGGGGGAAGCTGACAATTGTTGGTAGCATGAGACAACATATCGAGCTGAGGATGCTCCAGGCAGAAACTCAGTAGACTGCAGTACAGTTCTACTTTCTGTGGAGCAGCGTATGTTCTTTGTTGTCTGTCAAGCTTTGTTGTTTTTTTTTTTTTCTTTTTTTCTTTTTTTTCTTGAGAGGGGGTGGAGGGATGGACTGACTTTTGTTTTTCTGGGTGGTTTTTTTTTTTTTCTTTTTTTTTCCTCCTAGATAGCAGAACTTAGAAATGTCTAACTGAAGATTTTAAGCTTTTAGCATCGTCATTCTGCAAGGCTGCAATAATAAAAGTGGTCAGTATATGTAGCATTTGTACTTGCTTGTGGAATGCCATTAGCCTCACCAGACACATCGACTACATGTCCTCCCAAAAGATGCTGAATTCAAAGAAGTTCATCTTCTATTAATTTTCCTTGACTACTTAATACATTCATGTAGTCAGCAGAGGATGCTGGTTGGTTGATTTTTTTGCTCAGAAACATCTTACTGTTTTATGTTCCAGGGAGAAGTCTCTTCTTCATGAAGTTAGGTCAGTGAGGTTGTACAGCCAAGGGCTATGGTATCAGCCAAGGCACAGCCACGGTGTCTTCAGGTTCTCATGCCTCAAAGACAGACAGCTTCATTCCATCACATGGGATGTAGATTCTCTCTGAAAAACAAGATTGCAGTTTACAGGAAATACTGAGAGTTTCTAAATAATCGTGGATCTCAGCAACATAATCTTCCCTCTAAGATTTGCTGCAGGAGAGTGACTTAAGGCAAAATTATCATCCTTTGTCTGCAGATGTGTTTAACCTAAAAACAAATCTTAACATGATTCTACATAGTGTCATGAAGCACAAGAACTAGCGATTTTGTTTTTTGAAACTTTTTTCCCTCCTTTGGTGGAGTTGGAAGTGGAGGTCAGGGAGTAGCTAAGGATTCAGTTATATTTCTGTGTTGATTTAACTAGACTGCTTAAACAAAAGGCTTGCACAGAGTTAATAAGACTGACATGCAAACTCAAGACACTACTAGAATTGTCACACTAAGGAAGTGGTGAGGGTTTGACCTGGCAATTAGTCGCATTTTCCACCTCTTGTAAGAGTTTGTATTTGTGAACTGTCTTGCTTTGGTTTAAAGAATTGAGTTTTATTTTAATATCTGTAGTGCTGATTACATTGTGTTTTCTTTTATGTTTTTCCCTAAGTACTACTTTTCCTTTTGCTGAGTTTTGAAATGTGTGGGAGAAGGCTGAAGAAATGTCCTACTTACTTACAAGGGTAGCTGAAAGAACTGCAAGTGCAACCACCCTCATCTGCCAGTAACTATGTGATATTATTTCTTTCTAGTTCTATATTGCATATAGAATACATTCTTTATCCTAGTTTCTAGATTGTTCTACTGTTCCTCTTACGGAAAAGGAGAAAGTCAATGGACAAGGAAAAAGCATTCTGAAATCCCTGTAGCTTACTGCTGTTCCTGCCCTCATTTCTAAGGGATGCTGTCACCCTGGAGCTAAGGTGACTCCTTGGTTAGGCAAGGGTATGGAGCTGGAAAGCTGCACTGAGCAGACAACCCTGTATTGCAGACTGTTCTGTTAAGGCTGATGCTGTAAAACAACTTGGTTGTAGCCCTGACAGCTAATGCAACAGTACTTCCCTGAGACTTCTAGACAGGTTTCTACTCGTTCCACAGTAACGATGTTTGAGTAAAAAAAGTGAATATCCCAGGAAGACCTGCTGCCTTAAACTAAATGGGTTTCTGTGTTGAGGTGTACGTTTCTTAAGAAACAGAGGGATCATATCAGTCCTGTAATAGTCTTTTCACTTGTGCTCATTTTTCCTTAGCACATACTACAACTTCGGCACAGACACCGAGTAGATGTGTATAGAGACATACACGAGTACACGTCGTGAGTAGGACTGAGGAGAGCATGGAATCCAGTTGGAGGCTGTAACTAGTGGTGTTCCCCAGGGGACAGTGCTGGGTCCTGTCTTGTTCAGTATCTTCATCACTGACCTGGGCGAGGGGACAGTGTCCACCCTCAGCAAGTTCGCTGATGACACCAAATTGGGTGGAGTGGCTGACACGAGAAGGCCGTGCTGCCATTCAGTGAGACCTGGACAGGCTGAGAGCTGGGCAGAGAAGGCCATTGAGAAGTTCAACAAGGTCAACTGCAGGGTCCTGCTCCTGGGGAGGAATAACTGCATGGATCAGTAGCGGTTGCGGGCTGAGCTGCTGGAAAGAAGCCCTGCAGAGAAGGAGCTGGGGGTCCTGTTGGACAACAGGCTGGCCATGAGCCAGCTGTGTGCCCTGGTGGCCAAGAACACCAATGGTGTCCTGGGGTGCACTAGGAAGAGTGTTGACAGCAGGGTGAGGGAGGTGATCCTCCCCCTCAGCCCCAGCAGAAGCACTGTATACGTTACAGAACACGGAGCTCCCAGAGCAACGTCCAGCGGAGGACCACAAAGATGATGAGGGGCCTGGAGCATCTCACAAGGAAAAGCAGAGAAACCTGGGACTTCAGCCTGGAGAAGAGAAGACTGAGGGGAATCTTTTTAATGTGTACAAATATCTTAACAGAGGGCACCAACACGATGGAGGGCAGGCTGTTTTCCATGGTGCCCTGCAAGAGCACAAACTGGAACACAGGAAACCCAATCTGCACAAGAACAAAAAACTTCACAGTGAGGGTGACAGCACTGGAACAGGTTGTCCTGACAGGCTTTGGAGTCTTATCTGGAGATACCAAAACCTGCCTGGATGCAGGGAGTTGGACTCCAGAGGGCCCTTCCAATCTCAACCATTCTGTGATTCTGTGACAGTGTTTAAAACACAGCATGAGGTTTTAGTATGGCTTACAGAAAAGTTCAGCAGGATAAAGACAAGAAAATAGGAAAAGAAAGTAAACCACTAAGCCTGTGGGGTCACTTCAGACTCCGTAGCTCACAGCTTTACCCTTTGTTCTCTTCAGCACATCCACTCGTAACAGAAAGTTGTCAGGGAATGATGAGCTGTGGTACTTTGTTCTTCCTTCAAATGACAAACTCTATGTTGTCCTGCAAAAGACGATGCATAGTGTCTCTCATACTTCCCCATTCACCTTGCTCTCTGACAGCTGTAAGGACCATGTTTTGCACTGTGAAGTTTTGAGTGCACTTACTTCTCAAGTTTAGACTTCATCTGCCGAGGAACCGTGTGCTTAAATCTACGCTTTCTCTGCCTGAAAAATCAGTGAACGTTTCTGTACCAACTTGAGCTTGCAGAAAGCCCCAAGCCTTCAAAAGTCTGTTTTAAGATTTACTCTTTTGAATTTAAGGTTGAGAACCAGCAATTATCACATCGGAAGATCAAGACTACTTGCTGTCTTCTCTGTGTTTGTGAGTTAAGAACTATCATTGCACCACTGCAGGCACTGGAGACATGTCAGCTTGGACATAACAGAGATTTTAGAAATTTGTGCTGAATTTGTTAAAAATACTGTAGTGTGAAACAAAGTACAGCTTCAGATCTACAAAAAAAACCCATCAACTGTGAAAAAGCATTTATTCTCTTTATTTTGGTTCCATTCCTACTGATTGGTCACAAATACATCAAGTAGCCTACATAACAGCATCCATACTCAGAAAGTTTCAGTGCTCACACAAAGTTGTTCTTGCACAGTCGGAACAGACTGCAGATGTTCATGTGCAGAAAATCTCATGCAGGTTGCAGTCCACCCCATCAGCGATGTCCTCCTGGGGACTAACACCTCAGGCAGCGAACACTTCAAGAGGACTTTAGAAAGAAGTGTTGGCAATGGTGTCACTCCTTCTAAAAGGTGGTTTGTGCTTTCACGTGGTGTTACTCCATTCACAATTTAGAGGACAACTTTATGTAGAACTATAAGACAAGGAGATGTCACCTTTAGCCATCGTGCTCACCTTCTGCAACTTAATGCATTCCTTCCTGGCCAATTACCTCACACTGAGATAAGCCTTATCACGTGGATGAAGCTGCTCTTCCCCATAGTGTCTATCCATTTAATGTGCACCCTGTATTAATACTGTGTTACAATGAAACATGCAACGGTGATTGATCTGTCATCAGCTGCCTATCATCATCCACAATTTACTAGTGAGGAATACGTCTCTTACACCAGCTCTCAGTAACTCCCTGCATAATCAAAAAAATCTGTTCAGGCTAATATTTTCCTTACACAATAATATCATGTTACCAAACACACTGCAGTCAAAGTTAGGAGCAATTACATGCACAGAGAGACAACTAAAGTGCAGAGCCCGAGGGATATATGCTTTTTATTTATGTTACCAGAGACGGTGATTACTGAAAGATTTTTTCAGCATGAATAAAGTATTTTCATTAAGCTTCACTGCATTGCTTTTAAATAAAAACGCGTAATTTCTATACAGACAACAGCAAACTAGTAAGCAAACTTTAAACACATTCCTTTAATATAAAATGTCTTCAAGGCAACATTATTAAAATTATACCACAGATCCCCATAACATCAAGCTTCGTAACAGAGGTGGCTGGGAAGCTTTATCCAGTTAAAAGTTTAAGTGCTCTTCTTCTCTTCACCCAGTAAGTTCACTGTTGCTTTCTTGGCTGCAGAAAAATAAAAAAAACATTTAATCTTAGCAGGCTACTGACTTCAGCAGCCTATTCAGTGTTTGTGAGGTACATAAATTATTTTCCTGTTATATCACAAGAGAAATATCACAAAAGGAAAAGAACAGCTTTTGTATATACACACGCACAGTGATGAAACTCACGAAACAAACATTTTCAGAAATAAACCTGATGCCAGGAGCAGCACAATAAACAGCACCAAGCGACTTCCCATTATTTTACTGAGAAAATGGAGCTACTGACAGGATTTAGGACATACAAGCTTACAGCAAGAAATCTGCCAAACTGATGACACAGGGCTGGAACAACGCTCAAACGTGGGTTTTTTGTGTGCATTGTTTCTTGAAAAAGAAAGGGGCATGGAAATCTTTGTGTGTTAAAACAGGAAAGAATCACACAGTCACAGAATCACAGAACAGCTGAGGTTGGCAGGGACCTCTGGAAGGCACCAGGTCCAACACTGTCCAGCAGGGAAACCCAGAGCAGCTTCTCGAGGACCACATCCAGGTAACTGCTGAACATCTCCAGGGAGGAGACCCCACGGCCTCTGGGCAGCCTGTGCCAGTGCTCCTGGTGTTCAGAGGGAACCTCCTGTGCTCCCGTGTGTGCTCACTGCCTCTCGTCCTGGCACTGGGCACTGCTGGAAAGAGCCTGGCTCCATCCTCTCTGCACCCTCCTTTCAGGTATTTATCAAAAGGAGTAAGTGATAGAATGGAGAAGGAGCAGGGAATAAGGACGCCTGCAGCACAGAAGATCATTACCTGAGACACCTGTTCAACAACAACGGTTCAGGAAGGCTCACACAGCAAAATTCCCACAAGTAGTCAAGGAAGGCAGACCATGTGAGTAACAATAAGAAAGCCTAAGTTGGCAAAAATAAATCAGACTGCGTGTATTGCTTGAGGAAAAGGAGACTTGAGGTGCTCTGAAGTACCTAATAAATTAAATTTATTTCAAATGAAATTTAAGTAAATTTCTTCTTAAGTAAATTTCTTTCTTCTTCTTGATAGATTTCCTTTTCTTATTCATAAAATTATCACCAAGGCGTTTTTGAGTAGGTGGGCCCAGTTTGGAATGTAAGGCAATGAAAGCAAAAATTACACAACTCGAGGCTGGGATAAAAATTATTTAACTGAATAAACATCAAAGAAATTTCTTTAAGAGTTGGCTCAGAATCTTTTGATTTCCCCAAGGAAGGAAAAATACAAGATAGATAGACAGAAAACGTTCACTGCAAGTGTTGCTGTTTCCTGGAGGCGAAGGATTTGCTTTACTGGGCAATTAGCAGCTCTTCTACACTACCAGGAACTGGAGGTGATGGTGTTTCAGGGGCTGCACGTCCTGCGAGGATGTTCAGACCTGCCTCTAGAAGGAGTGCTGACAGCGATGTGCACGTTGCCAAGACACACAAACCAACCAGCTGTTCCTTGCTTATTTCTTGCTTATTCTTGTGCTTATTTTAGCGTAACTATAATCCTAGACCACCAAATTCACTCCAATCCTTTTCTCCTGACAGCTTCACTCAATTCAACCTCTCCATTGGAGTTTGCAGAATAATCTTCTCATTTCGTTTTACTCAGGAAACGGTGAATATTAACTTTAAGACAAGACCGACACAGGAAAATCCTCCCTCCTCGACGTGATCAGCGAGTGGTCTTGTACTCACCTTCCTTAGCAATGGTATCCGCAGTCTCGGCAGCCTTGTCTTTCAGGTCTTTGACAACGCTGTCCAGCTGAGCCTCGTGCTTCAGGAAGAAAGGGCGGATGACTCGATGGTAGAGGAACTCCGCTCCGTTAGAGGGGCTTGGGGCCATGCACCACAGCAGAAAGCCACACTGCAGGGAGCAAGAACAGCTGCGTGAGTAGCAGGGACGAGCAGGAGACGGGGGGCAAAACGTGCCCTCCTAATTCTGCCACAGAGTTATTTATTTAAAACTCTGTGATCTCCGTCAGTACAGTCACACTCTACTGTGTATGCATACCAGTAGTTTCATACAGTAAATCTTTATGTTGAAATAATTTCATGCCTACTGATAAAGGTGCTGGGCTGCAGCAGTAAAGCTCATCTGCCTAAAGGTAGTATGGAAGTTGATTAGACAAAACGTAAGTGTCCAGCTACTTCTGAACTACACGGCATGATCAAAGGTCTGTGGTCCCTCAGCTGCTTAGATTCAGCCCAAATACGTCCCTCTGCTTCCTCACTTCGACCCACGTAGCAGTGGAAAGACCGGGTCTGTGTGCATCCCAAACGGTGAAGTGACGTGGTGAAAAAACACACCATGTACACTCTGCACACAGACAAGGTAACGCTTTGGGACTGCACAATCCAGGTACAGCTTTTATCCCACAATTTCTTATACCACAATGCGTGGGGTGCTACTTCTGCATCTTACCAGGGGAACTGGAACTACAACTATTGCATCTATCACACTGAAGCACCCTTGTTTGGCCTCTGTCACGCTGTCACACACATCACAAAGATGGTTATGCACAAAGATACAAAAAATTTGAAGTACAAAAAATTTGAAGTATGGGAAGTGCCACAACTGAACTTGCCTGAGCTCCGAATGTATGTGTAATAACATTTTTCAGCAATGAAACTGCATGAAAAACAAAATCTTCTCAGCAATGGCACATTTCTTTCCAGACACAAAGAGTACAATATTATTTGGTGTCAAAAGTCTCTCCAAAAAATATAAAGACAGAACAGCTTTCCAAAGAGGACAGCCTTTTCTTAACAGACAAAACGAACCCACTCCATCCTTGGCCTAAATGTGATTAATCATTTGAGGATTTCCATGTCGTTGTGGGAGGAGATACAGAGAGGGAAAACACACAACAGCTCAACTCTTTCTCCTAAATAAGCTACCATGCAGTTAGGTAAGGTAGGCACCAAATTACTATTGAACTGACCATATAAAATGGAGTAAAACTACAAGCAGCTTAGAAGTCTGCTTTAAAATGAAAAAGATAATGACATTTTTCAGCAATGTTGGCAAATAGGACTTTAAATAGTTTGCATTACAGAAGTTTTCCAGCTTTCACAGCAGTATCTGCAATAATGAAAAGACGGCGCACCTGAGCTTCAATGCAAGCACTGCAACCCCTGAACATCACTTGGAAAATAGAAGCAATTCCTTATTTATTCATGAGGTTTCCAGTATGCTGCACAGCACAAAGGCACTTCCTAAAAACAGCTCAGTTACAGCATCCTTTCAGAGCACCACTGTGCCTGCCTAGGCATTTGTCTCCTCTCACGCATGGTTTTAGTTTCCCACAGGAAAACTAATGTAAAACAAAATAAAAATAATTTAAGGAAAAAAAAAAAAGCGTAAGCAGCATTTAAAAATAAGCTGTGACCCAGGAGTGATTCTGAGGTCATCTGTTGGCATCTGTTGTTCTTCAGAGCTACAGGGCAGGTCTCACAGGGCTCCTTCTGGGGAGGGGCACGTGAGCTGAAATACCTTCAGCATGTAGTAGAAAGGGAACCAGGACAGGAAGATATCGGAGAAGAACTCTGCTATGCTGAAAACACCATACACAACCCAGTAGGTCAGCCACTGCGTGTCGTCATCTTTATTGGGACTTTCGATGGCCTTGATTCTGTAAGGAAAACAGAATGAGTGAGCAGACTAATACCACCTACCACCGTGAAGCTTTTACACTTGGGTTTTATTGTTACATGAGAATTCTCAGGTACAGAAGCCCAAGCAAAGCCTCAGGCCCCCTGCTGAAAGTTAACAGGCTCGTTGTCCTCCAGCTGCCAGGAGAATGCCATTCGAGTTCTTACAGTTTTACAAATAGGAAGTTGAAAGGAACAACACTGGAACATCTGCAGGATATGTCAAAGGTGCAAAATTTTCTTTTTGACTTTTTCATAGTCAGCAAAGATGTTGTTTAGGAGCCAGAGAGAGACGTCTGTCTGAGAGCACATCTCCCGGGTTGTGCATTGCAAACCCTTCAGACTGTGACACCTCCTGGTTCTGTAAGCTAAAATAAAGAAATGAACAGCGATCTGCAGGGACTGGCAGGAGCCCTGCCCGCTGCTGGCCCCGGCAGCACGGCCCTGCAGACAGCCTGCCTGCAACGCCGGGTCCCCGCGTCAGCATCACTGAAACCTTCTCAGTAACCATGAAAATCACTTTCCATAAACAGACCGAGTCCCTCCAGTTCTGTGGCAAAGGGCAGATGACATATCACTGTGTTATCGGGGCACGCTTTAGTATCTCCCTCTCCCTCCTGTGAACGCGGATGGTTTGGAAGAGCTCCAAGCACGGGAGCGCTGCATTTGGACGTTCACCATCTGCTGCTGCAATTCCCTAAGCTGGGACCTTGCCCAGTCAAATCACGGGGCGCACGCTGACTGCCCCCATACGAACCCTCAAGAAGTAACAAGCAAACAGGAGCACCAGACGTGCGTTCTACCCCTTCTGTCAACTACTCACCATTTCTAAAGCATTTCAGCTTAGTAGGGATGCGCACAAAGCAGCCCTCATCCCACATAGTGGCAGAGGAGGAAGGAGCAGATACAGCAAGGCCATAATGTTTTGCACAACTAGCTTTAGGAGATACTTGGCAGGTGTTATTTCAAGCCAAATACACTTACTTTTCTTCCTGCCAAATCATGAATTAACCAGAGCGATACCCAACATGTGATCTCCATCAGACACACAGCTCACAGACTGAGGCAGAACAGACAACTCCAGCACAGCTCTCTGGGAACAGCTGTTTGCACACTGCAAGAGCAAGCACACACAAACCTCAGCAGCACACATTACGACCTCCTAACACAGGAAAGAGCACTCAAAGCCTATGCTTTCAAGTGTTAAAAAGAACAGAGATGCTGGTACTTTTTTTGAAAGTTTTTTCTAACGCTGGTATGACTCAGTTCCATGTTAGTTACGTGGAACAATCAGACATCACAAAGGATTTTAAGCAGTGCTTTTACACTAATTGTAGAGGGCTGTAAATGCAGCCTGTCACAACAGCGTGCAGTAGGTATGGCACGCAGAAAGCAGGAGCAGTCGCTGCCAGCAGCTCACAGCAGACTGCAGGGTAAACATCACAGCTTGGTGACTTTACAACCAGGGATTTGCCCAGCACGGAATATGCCCTGCCATAAGCCAGCACTGCATCTTGTGCAGACAGATGGGGAGCAGAATAAAAGCTCTGTTTGCAGCCACACCTGATAATCCAGCCAGTGGGTGATGAAGAGCTGGGGCTGCCATGGGTTCACGCCAGCTGTACAGCTGCAGCCTCAGGTCCTCGGGTCAATTTTAACTGCGTTGGTCAGAATCAGTCCAAGTGGACCAAGCCTTGCACTAACTGCACCAAGTCCAACGCTCGTGATTTGCCAAGCTGAGCTCTTTAACTCACAGCATCTGACTCACTTTGACGAATACCAGCTCTTTTCCAGGAACAGCTCGTTAGTCACTCCCGAACTAGCTCTGGCAGAGTAAATCACTGCTGGAGTTAATTCACACACACGTTATTCACAGAATAACCATACTATGATTTTACCAGTTAGCAGTTGTTTTTTTCCTCCCTCGAGCTGAGTCCAGCTAGACAGATGTATAAATGAGAAATCAAGAAAGAAATGCCAAAATTTGTTACTCAGTCATGATCACCCAAAACTCTGCAGTTTACCCGGTACCCGGTGACTCTTGCACAAAGTGAGTTACAAGTTTAAGACACAAGACACATTAGCCTCCAGGGCAAGCAAGAAATGTAGCGCACAGTAAACCATGTATCCATCAACATGTGTATTTAATAACCACACTGCATTGCTTAAACTAAGCCCAGTGCTCACGCTGTAGTTTAGGAGGAAAGAAATCACTCTGTGCATCCATCCTTCAGTCTTCTGATCAGAGCTGCACTGAGTAGGCAGGCAAATCTGTGACTCCCATAGCAAAGCTTAACATTTTTTTTTAACTTCAGAAAAAAAACGTAATTTGCTGTACTTCTAGAACTTATACTTACCATTCTCAACTCTTCGCAGCACTTTGTGGGGATTCAGTAGTAACTTCTAGCTATCCAGAGACCTCTGTGGGATCAACACTCCACTGTAACACAGACTTCCTAAGCTTGGTGCCTCCCCACCATCCTGGTTTCAGACTCACCTTGGCAGCTGCCTCTGCGACATCTGGCATTGCTCCAGGGCAGCCAGCACCCGTGTGTTGGTATTTACCATTCTACCATCTCCATTTCCATCCATCAGCTAAAGGCCTCCAGCCCTTCCTCCTCCTCACCGCCCCCGCCAGCAAAGNGCACCCAGAAGATGGCAGATGACAAACCCTGCTGGCAGCTTCTGTACTCGTGACAGGCAGTTTTGCTGGAGGAAAAAGCTACCCTTTATTCTTTGATCCTCTCTTCACAGTTGCTCCTGCGTAGGGCATAGGCACAGAGATCACCCAGCACCGCTGCTGCTCAGAGAAGCGTGCCTCTGCTGCGTGCTTGCAACCACACAAAAACAAAAGCTGCATTTTCTTGCTGCACTGTGAAGACTTTATTTCAAGTGTAATTTTGTTACAGCTCCAGTATCAGCTTTCAGTTCTGTTTACTGTGATGTTAGCAAACTAATTGCAATACGGCCTTAAATTATACACGTGTGCAATTAAGCACAAAAGGACGCAATGTTTTCAGGCTTGATTCCTGAAGCAGCTAACAGCCTCAGATGGCAAGATGTTGCTGTTCCGAGGTGACCACAGCACGAGTGCTTTTTAGATTAGAAAGCAAGTTACACAAGTCCTATGGTTTTAATTACTGAAAGTAATTAAAAAAAGATTCATCAAGGGAGCAGGAAAGAGATTCAAGCTTCAGACCCAGACAACTAGCTTCTGGGTGCAGGTCTCCGCAAATCCCTTAATTTCCTTTATGAGGGCAGTGTTGATTGCTAGGCTATGTAACAACAGCATTCGTCAAAATTTTTGAAAAACAAGTACGGATGTGCACAGACCCTCACACGAAAGATCACATTTCTTTTCCTAGGACGACCTCATTATCCTCACCCAAGAAGCGTGCATCTTGCTCCGTGTGTGCCCAGGGACCAGCAGGATCCCTGCCTGCAGCCAGTCCTCCCTGCCCAGCCTGGGGGCTGCGGGGAACGAGCGTTACAACATCACTGGCACACAGGGCCGCAGCAGAACTCAGGAAAACACCAACAGCAACTAACGACAGCCCACATGTTTTTAATCTCAGTTTTTAACTCCAGCTTTTTGAGCAGACAGGACTGGCAACGTTACACGTTGGATTACAGAAGCATGGTGACTCACCAGGAGAAAGTACAGTTCAAAAATGTATTCCAGCAAACCTCACTGGTGCCAGCCTGACTACTGCACTAACTGCTTTCCTGTATCAACCAAATCAGTGGAAATCACTGCAGTAGAGAGAACAGTGCAAGGTGCAGCTCTGCAGTGCCTCCAGACTAAGAGAACATCTGGTAAAACGCCTTCACCTACACCCCAAACACATCAGCATTTCCTTACAACAGTGTCTACATCAGCTGTAACCAGCAGCCTTCCAATGAGCCCAATTCAGATTGTGGGCCCATCTGTAGAACAAAAGCCTTGATCTTTTTAATCTAAATTTAATAATTATAATTTTCCTACTTTTTTTTTTTTTTTTGCAAAATTAGAATCACTCTTGCACGTAAGCATTTGCTAGCCCTAGAAACGCTAGCATGTCGCTTGTCCACAGCTTTTGTTTCAAACATGGCACTCTGAAACCTGAGAGACAAGAAGCAAAAACGTCCAGAGGAACCCACTTGGCAGAACACACACAAAAAGGCTAAAACACTTCTTGGAGGTTGCAGCCTCCCCAGGGGAGGCAGCTGGCAAAGGAGACAAATGTAAACAGATTTGGAAATTTTCTGCTCATCTTTACACCCAGCATCGCAGATCTCATTAGATACATCAGCTCCTTCAAATCAGTTTTGTAAACAGCATAACATTGACTGCAAACGTTAATTTATCATGCAGGATTTTCCATTAAGTAAAAAGTAAGCATTCTTCACAAAATTTGTTCCAAGGAAGCAAATTTGCTGTCCTGTCTCTCAAAAAATACACGAACAACTCTATGTTTTCTAAGTATCTTTGACCAGAAAAAGCACCATTCCTGCTTTAGTGGAAGAGGCAAAGGAACTAGGAACTAGGCTCAGGAGCATGCCAGTACTTTAAAATTTACACTGAATTACATGTTTACATCTCTCTGCACACAGCCTGGATTGTCTTGTTTTTCTAAAATGCCACAAGAAGCATCGGAGGCCTTTTCCAACCTCAATGATTCTACGTAGCAAAAACAGCCAAACTGAAGTAACCACATGGAACCAGCCCAAGCAGAAAGACACTGCTGGTCTCCCCTGAAGGCACCCGTAATAGGCTCCGACATTTTACTGCCCAGAGCTATTTTCATCTCAGCCATCTTTAAACCAAAGATGACAGCACTTCTGAAGTTTCAGTAAATCCTCTGCACGCACCTCTTAGTCATCTAAGCCCCGTCCCTGCTGGCACCCTCTGATTTTCCTCAGGCAGCTCACCACCAGGCTAGCTCTGGAAAGTTCAGAGCAGCAGTGAAACGCTGGCAATGTTATTTAAACCCTGCCAACACTCACTCCTTCCATCCACTAGTCCGAACGCTGCCTCGTGCGGTTGGAGTTCACTAAACAAAGGAAAAGTCATTTCTGTCGTCTGTGGTAAACTTTCAAACGCCAGCCTGCTGCACGCACAAGGCCTGCAAGTGGAGTTAGAATTCAACTTGCAAATGATTACTTAACGACAAAGCACTGCAGAGGATTTGATGGAGTAACGCTTGTATTTTATGACTGATTTTAATCCAGATTGACTTTCTGGGAGACAGCCCAATAATCTCCGCTTGGGAAACCACTGCTTAATTCTGCCCACGCTACGAGCCCGGTGGGTGGGCCCTCCCCTCCCTCAGCGCTGCGTGGCCTGGAAGACCTGGACGTGGGGGAAGATTGTGCATGTCCAGCGAAGAAACGCCTTCATGTGCACACTGCAGACTTGCACAGAGCCAAGCAGGGGGTGAACACGAGCAGGGGAAGGAGAAAGGAAGCAGTGGTGCTCGCCTGATGGCCCGGACAGGCAGCGCGGGGGTGCAGCAGGTGCCCCCACCAGTCAGGGTGCAGCCCACTGCAGCTCCAAAATCCACATCTGCTGCACAGATATGTGCACCACTGAACAGGGGGGAGGAAGCAAATGAAAGAAAATAAACCGCAAAGGTGCACAAGGCGTGATGGGCAGCAACCTGTGCAGCTGTGGCACTGCCCAGGCTCTGCCCGTGAGCAGACCGAGCTCTGAGCTGAGCATGTCTCTGGGCCTGTTTTTTAGAAAATATGCTTTCTTTTGGGGAAGCAAAGAGATGATCAGCAACTATTGTGACCAAGATAACCCAAAACTAAAATCCTGACAAAAAGAGTTGGAACATGCCTTGCAAGTCACTCATCAGTCCCGTTGGCTGTCCGAAGCATCCACAAGCACAGGAGGTGATCTCTCACAGAACAGACATCCATTCCACAACCTAAATGACTTAATTCCTACTGAATCCTCAGCTGTTTCTCATGTTGAGCAATTCAGCCAAGCTGAGTGCAGAAATGACACACTGATCCACATCACAACAGAAGAAAGGAAATTAACTGAGGAAAGGTCATCTTTTTCAGATGCTTCACCTGCAGACCCATTGCTGAAACGCTTGTGTAAACATCTAATTAACATCCTCTGTAGTTTATTAATACCCTCTGCAGATAGCCTGACCCCTTCCAAGAGCCACAGCTCTAACAGCTGTACTGTTTACCTGGCAAGGCCCTGGCAGCACGGATGCTCCAAGTGATGGCCTCTGTGAGCAGGGCCCAGCACTGCCCCATGTCAGAGCAGAGCCAGCTCCAGCTGCTCCAACAGGGACCCACTGCTGCCGGAGCTGAGCCACGGGCAGCACTGGGTGTGCTCTGGGAGAGCAAAGAGAGGGAAAAAATGTGTGTAACAGCAGCTGGGAGAAAGGAGTGAGAACTGGGAGAGAAGCTGCCCTGCAGGCACCCAGGTCAGTGCAGGAGGGCAGGAGGTGCTGCAAGCACAAAGCAGCAGCTCCCTGCAGCCCAGCAGAGGCCCACGGAGGAGCAGGCTGTCCCCCTGCAGCCCATGGGCACTGTGCAGAGCAGATCTCCATGTGCAGCCATGGAGGAGCCCACGGGGCAGCACTGGATGAGGCCTGGGGGAGGCCACAGCCATGCAGCCCTCGCAGGAGCAGCCCCGGGCCAAGCTGCAGCCATGGAGAGGGGCCTGCAGTGGGGCAGGAGGGCTGGGGGACCCACGCAGATTGGTTCAGGAAGGACTGCAGCCTGTGGGAAGGACTCCAGGCTGGAGCAGGGGCAGAGTGAGGAGGAAAGAGCAGCAGAGATGGAGCGCAGCGGACTGCCCCCACCTCCCTGTGCCGCTCAGAGGGCATGGGGATGAGACAGCAGTCAGGAGTGGAGCTGAGCCTGGGAAGAAGGAGGTGGAGTGGTTGTAGAGGTAAGGTGGTTTCAGATTTCTGTTTTAAATTTCCCGCTCTCCTACTCTGTTACTAATTGGCAATAAATTAAATTAACCTTCCCCAAGTCTGCTTTTTCCATGATGCAATTAGTGTAATTGGTGATCTCCCTGTCCTCAGCTCAACCCTCGAGTTTTTTCATCTTATTTTCTCCCTGTCTTGCAGAGCAGGAGAAGTGAGAGCAGTGTGGTAGGCACCTGGTGAGCAGCCAAAGATAACCCACCACAACAGCAAAAAAAAAAACGCTGTGTGTTTTCAGCTGAAAAGTGTTTTCTGCTCAATGCTACGAAGCGAATCTCACTGAGTATTACCATTTCATGGCACGTCAGTCACCATTTCAAGAGGGAACAGAAGTGAGGAATAATAAAACCAGCCCTGCTGGGGCTTGGTGCTGCAGGCCCACAGGCACGGGGGCAGAACGAGCAGCACCCTAACTGCAGGACAGGACGGAACCAGCAGAAAGGAAAGCTGGGATCTCTCTGGTAAATCAGCTTTATCTCTGGTGGCTTGGCCCTGTGTTAGGATATATATTCTAAAGTAGATGTGGAATGTGGCACGGCAGTGCCAGGACCCACGTGGTGACAGAGGGGCAATCACCAAACATGATCTTGCTCTTTTTCACGGTCAAGCAGACCGTGCTTGGCAGCAGAGTGGGAGATAGCATGGACGTCCTGGCTTGCTGCTCCCACACTGGCCCAGACTCTGCTCTCTGGCTGGGCTGCACATAAGGAAATGCAAAGCACCAGCTCTGCACCCGGGAAGGGCACACGCTGCACAGGCAGGCTGCTCTCCTCCCCACCAGCAAGCACTGCCCGCTGCACCATCCAAGGTGGCTGAAATTTTCTCCTGAAGACACTTCCAAATGAATAAAATGCACAAAGGGAAACGTGAACCAAGTGGGACCCGGGAGAGCCAGAACAGGCACTGTATTCAAATGCGTGGTACACAGGTTTTTTGTTTATTATAATTTAAATGTATAGGCAAAGGCAAACGCATCCATGACTTAAAACAAAACAAACCCAAAACAAACCACAGTACTAACAATGACGAGGTAAATCTTCATGCTAAGATGCATTTAAAACTCCTTTCCCACACACAGAAGGGTAAACGATCTACAAAAAGATAAGCTCAAAGTTTTCCAGATTTGAAAGAAAAAAAAAAAAGGAAGAAAAACAACTGCTGTTCAGATCTGATTTGCTACTGTCTCGCCTCCACAGCTCTGGGAGATTTGTTATCAGCTTCACCACAGCTGCATACAGGCAGATTTAAAATCTAAGACCGAACCAGTTTTAATACAAACATAAAACCTGAAGTTTGCTTTCACAAAAGAATTATACGAACCTAACTCAGGCAGGAGACAGTACACAAATGTAATTCCTACCCAACTATTTAAGATTTTGATGCTTTGTCAATGTTTTCACGTTCAGATTTTAATTTAAAAACACTTTTTAACTATAAAAACCATACAGAAAATAGCCTCCTAGAGTCGCTCGTGGCATAGGATCTCCTCAACCTGTGCCCCCAGTAGCAGCACCCCGAAAAGCCCCGCTCGGTTACAGGCACTGCAAACACGGGACGTTTCAGAAGGCGGCTTTAACCACGTCGGAGCCCAGCACCGAGCCAGCCTCGCACCTCCCCGGAGCAGCGGAGCGGCGAGCAGAGCAGCGCGCTCTCACTGGGCCAGGAGGGGCCCGCCAGGCTTTTGGGAGCTGCGCTCCCGCCGTTACGTAAAGCCAAGCCCTGCGTTTCCACAGCGCAGCGCGAGCACCGGCAGGGACCGCACGTTGCGGACCCGGAACGCGGCACAGCGGCTCTGCCCGGAGCGCTCCCCGAGCCCCGGCGCAGCGCTGACAGAGCCACCCGGTGCCCGCGGGGAGGGCAGCGCGCTCCCCGGCGACTGCGGTGCCGCCCGGCCCCACCCCGCTCCCCCTTCCCCGTCCCGGCACTCACGACACGTAGGCGGGGTAGGCGAACCCGATGATGTTGCAGAGCAGCGACGCGCCGTAGCCGATCACCAGGTACACGGCCACCGCCCCCAGGACAGCTGCGCGGAACACACAGAGCGGTTACGGGGGCGCGGGGCCGAGAGGGCCGGGGGGGAGCGGGCAGGGCGCGGCCGGCGCTCACCGATGGCGATGTAGGCGCGGTCGACGCCGGTCTTGCTCTCGATCCGCTCGAGCACGGCGGTCATGCAGTTCTTCTCGCGCAGGAAGCGGTGGAAGCGCTGCCTCATGGCCGCCGTCATGGCGAGGCACCGCTGCTCAGCCCGCACGGCGTCTGGAGGATGGGGACGAGCTCCGCGCCCGGCACCGCCCGCCGTGACCGCCCCTCCTCTCGCCGGGGGCCCCGCCCGGCCCCGGCAGGCGGGGAGCCATCTTCCGCCGGCGTGGGGAGGGCCGCGAAATGGAGGGGTGGGCGCGGCTGCGCGGGCGGCCGAGGGCTGGGGGGCGGCTGAAGGTCAGCGGTGCGGTGCGGTGCGGTGCGGTGCATCTCCGCCGGGAATGAACTGGGGACCAGCAGGGTTCGCGGCCCTGCAGCCCACCTCCAGCCCCCTGACATAGTGTGGGGTGAGCTGAGCTCACAAGTGAAAAAATGAGTGTGTGTCATCGCTAAGTACAGGTGAGGAAAAGTGAGGATCGAAGGCTGGGACTGAAATAATGCAGAAGGAGGGTTAGAACGGTGTGGTTGCACTGCTGCCTAGAAGCTGTGTGACTGCGCTCATGGCTGTAACTGTACCCCGGAATTTACTGTTGCCCAATCTGCTTACCAACTAAATATAAGTTGTTGGGCTTGAGGCCATCTTAGAAACTTCCTCAGCTGTGCGGACTCTTCCTGGCAGTCCCTCTTCTTCTGACTCAGCACTGCAGTGAGTCATCAGGGCTCTATAAGTGCTCCAAATCTGCTCATAGGCATGCCGGGAGGTATTAATTTGTCTTACAAAGTGGTTTTTTTCCTTTCTTTTTCACTTGAAAAAAAAAAATAAGTT
Organism: Penelope pileata; assembly: GCA_013396635.1. Lineage (NCBI taxonomy): Eukaryota > Metazoa > Chordata > Aves > Galliformes > Cracidae > Penelope > Penelope pileata. The sequence goes on along the minus strand of WBMW01001145.1, from coordinate 231,762 downwards.
GCACGTTCTCCTTTCATGCTGCCTTTGTTCTGGGAAAGTGCCACTTGCAAGACATTGAAAAGAATTTTGTCTCACTTTTGAAATACCTTTTCTTCTTTCAAGTAGGTATCAATAAGGCAGGGGCGATGAGGAGGAGAAGAATCACAGAATACTTACAATTTGGAAGGGACCTCAGAAGGTCACCAGGCCCAACCCCTGCTCATGCAGAGGCACCCAGAGCAGAGTGCCCAGCCCAAGACCATGTAACTGCTGAACATCTCCAGGGAGGAGACCCCACGGCCTCTGGGCAGCCTGTGCCAGTGCTCCTGGTGTTCAGAGGGAACCTCCTGTGCTCCCATGTGTGCTCACTGCCTCTTGTCCTGGCACTGGGCACTGCTGGAAAGAGCCTGGCTCCATCCTCTCTGCACCCTCCTTTCAGGTATTTATGGACATTGATGAGATCTGCCCAGAGTGTGCTCCAGGCAGAGCAGTCACAGCTCTCTCAGCCCTTCCACATAGAGAACCGCCTGTACCTTTGCTGAACTCTTTCTAATATGTCCATGTCCCTCTTGTAGAGGGCAGCCCAGAACTAGACACAGTACTGCAGGTGCAGCCTCAGCAGTGCAGAGTGGAAGGAAAGGATCACCTTGACCTGGCGATACCTTGCCTGATGCAGCCAAGAATACCATCAGCCTTAGCAGCGAGGATGTATTGCTGACTCATGTTCAATGGAGTGTATACTGGGACTCCTAGTTCCTTTTCTGCAGAACAGCAGGTACTGCTGCGTGAGGTAGCCTCTCCAGGCACAGAACTTTGCACTTCTTCTTGGTCATACCTGATGCCACCCTCTGTAGGCTTCCTCTTTTGTTTGTTTGTCCAGGAGCTCCTTGTTCATCCGTGCAGGCATCCTGGCATTTTTGTCTGACTTCCTCTTTGTTGGGATGCGTTGCTCCTGAGCTTGGAGGAGGGGGTCCCTGAATACTAACCAGTTTTCTTGGCCCATAAGTCTCTCCTGGGCTTTCTCCCACAGTGTTATACCAAGCAGATCCTTGAAGAGGCCAAAGTCTGCTCTCTAGAAGACCAGAGTTGTGAGCTTGCTGTGTGCCCTCCTCAGTACTGTAACGATTCTATACTCCACCATTTCATGGTCACTGCACACAAGGCTGCCCTTGACCTTCATATTCTTCACCTCCTTGTTGGTGAAAATGAAATCAAGTGTGTCTCCTTCTTGCCTCCTCTATCACTTGGAGAAGGAAGTTACCATCAACACACTCCAGGAACCTCCTGGATAGCTTATGCCCTGCTGTATTGTCCCTCCAGGAGATACTAGAGTAGCAGAAGTTTCCCCTGAGGACTAGGGCTTATGAGCAAGAGCTACTCCTATTAGTCTGTAGAAGACCTCATCTGCTTGCTTTTTCTTGTCAGTTGGCCTGTAGCAGACACTCACAACAATGTCACCCAGCTCTGCCCTGCCTTTACTCTTCAGCCATAAACCGTCAGCTCACTGTCCACCTCCAGAGATCCATGCACGCCAGCCAATCACTGACACAGAGGGTGACAGTCTCTCCTCTTCTCCCCTGCCTATCTATCCTAAACAGTCTGTGTTCTTCCATTCCAACACTCCAGTCACGGGAGCCGTCCTGCTCCCTTAGCACAACAATCCCAGATGTATGAGCCTCTTCTATGCCATGTGTTCCAGTCCCCCATCATTGCCACCCTGTCCTTCTCTGCCTGCAGTATCAATCCGATATGTCTTGGCTTTTATAGAGTGGAGGGGACTGTTGGGACAGGTTGCATCTGGGACAAAGAGGTGCTGCTGCACTGAAATTGATAATGGCTAGTATCACTGCAGATACCCTTACGACAGTCCTTAGCAAGACATGAAAGATTTAATTCTCAGCTTCAGACAGAAAAAAATTCTATACTTAAATTTAAAATAATTTTAGAGATACTAGCAACACAAGATCCCTTTTCTTATTGTCAAGTATGAAGATGTTGGTGTGTGCCAGTCCTCACCATTCCTTTAAGAATGCTGTGCTGTTAAGATGTGCTGAGGGTTAAAAGTGACATAAGGTAAGGATCACCACAGTATGCAAAAAGCAGTGTTACACTGATTTGGTTTATGAGTAATCTGTAGTCTGGAGAAATTACAGGATTTGCTAAATTCTAAGTGGGCAATTCTCAAACTGAAGAGGGCTCTGCGTTTTGTAGGAGCCAACAAAACTCCTTCTGGTCTTTCATTTTTTGTTTTCCTTCCAGTGCTTTCCCTCCTCACGCTTTTTAGGGTCCTTCTAGAAATTCTTTTATTTTTCATCATACTTGTAAAACCGAAGGACTGAGCCCATGAGCAATGAGATACTAAACTGTTATAGAAAAAGAAACAATAAAAATGTTGACAGCAATCAAACACCAGCTCAGTTTTCATAACAGCTGTTTGTACTTTTGTGCAAAAGCATACTTTTTGATACAACATTAAATATGTCTTCCAGTTAATCTGCGCTATACAAGCATTTTCAACGTATTCCAACATATTCCAACAAGTTGAGTAAATTCCTTTTAATGGTAATCTGCTTAACAGAGGCAGAATACTGTACTAATGCTCTTCTAACAAAATGCAGAGAACAGAAAATACTGGGTAGCGTTCCTTCCTGTTCCCAGCAAAGCATAAAACTAATTGGAAGGATACCACAACTTGAAGGAGCTTGCCTAGAGAAGAAGGTTAGAGGAGGATCAAGTGACCTGTTCAAGGAGCTTCTGCTGGAGAAACAGAAAAATGCAGCAGGACTATCCTGTGGAGAACCAAGAGATGAGTGTTTTCTTACCATACAAGTTTTGAAAGTAGCAGTGTGCAAGATGTGTTCTTAATAAGAACCAAAGCACATACAGCAGCAGACCACTGTGCCTCTAGCTGTAGATTAGCACAAAATACAAAGTCTGGCATTTTAGTCATAAGCAGCTGGGGCTGGGAGAGGAATTAAACATTTAAGCGTCATCTTGGCAAGCCCCTGTGAGGATTGCATTTTAAGAGGAACTGAAAGATAATTGTGTATAGCATACTGTCCTCCTCCATTCTTCATTTTTTCTTTTTTTGCATCCTAATTTTTTTTCTACCCTTATTTCCCAGTTAGTACAAATGGATGCCTTTACTTCTCCACTTTGGCATTTTAAGCTATTAAGTCTGATATGAGGATCAGAACAGCCCATATATGATCACTGACCTTTTTACCTGTATTCCCAACTACATGGCTCTTCACCCCGAACTGTGCTCCACTCCTGTCATCCATCCACAGTTAAAGGTTAACCTCTGTCTTTTGCACAGGTGCATACTTCATCCAACAATCTACTTAAATTGGATTTCAAGTGGATTATCATGCCCAAGGGATGTGTAAATTGTTACGTGGATCAGCTGGGTAAGCCTGTTTGAGTTCAGTGTTGACTTAAGTAAGTCATGCAGTCATGCCCTGTAGCGTGTGCTGTGCTCCACTGCACACTTGCTCTGTCCATATAACAATGTATGTTATTGTCACTAAATTAATGATTACCTGCAAACTCATAAATCAGAAAATTCTTAAAGTCCTGTAATGCTAGCAAAAGCCTAAATGTAGATTTTCTGTGCTGACTTACCACAGCTCTTTATACATACCATAACCACATGATAACACTTTTCCAGAGATTTCCTTCCTCCTTTGCAGCATTCAGAGAAATTCACCAGTCCTTAGTTACCATACTTCATTCAAATCTTCTACTGAATGCATCTTATTTATTATTATAATTTCTTGTGCATCACTGCATGTGGCCCTTTCTAAAATGCATCTCATTGGAAAACAAACAGACAAAATGAAACAACAACAAGACACAAAATGTGGCAGATTATTTTCTGAAGATCTCTGCAATTATCTTTCCTTAAACAGGGAACTGAGACATACTTGAATTTAGTTGTAAATTTTCACTAACTTTGGGTGGGTGATTTGCTATATGTAAACTCGTCTTCAAATTATTTAACTGTTTATGTCTCTCAGTATGGTTTATATGGCATTGGTTGATTTCTGCCATCTGTCTGAGCTGGATGCCTGTGTGAGCTGTCCCACTCAGCTTAGTTCCCATGTTGCACAGTAACTGAGCAGAGGAGGGGAGTAGTGCTTGAATTGTCTCTGTGTAACTTTTTTGTAAATTTGATTCAAAATACTAGCTTTATAGCAGCTGGCAGTGCCAAGCTCATGTAAGTTCACATTGCTTACAAAAGCGACATGGGTGCTTCTTGGCCCCCCCGCTACTTCTCTTAGCTGTCCTTGGCTGAAGATTTTAGTACAGGAACCAACTGTTTATTGAAGGGCTGAGTGGAAAGAACACCTGTTCCTGATGACCTTGGTGAACCGGGTCAGTTGCAGACTCTTCAGATGCTGCCTTAGTCTTTATTCTAATTAACATGAGCTGCAAAGACACACTGTTGAGCTCTGGGTTTGGCTTGTTCTTAGCTTCCGAGGATTTCCTCCTATTCTGCTCAATTCTGTTGTCCACCTTGGTTCAGCCTCTCCAAGGAAATCATTCTCTACCCTCAACTGTTGCTTTTCCTGTGTGATCTAGCTCCTTTTGAGATTCCCTTCTGACTGCACAAATTGCTGACCCTTTTTTTATTTCCTATTACTGTCTTTCTTTCCCCCAGTACAAACAGACAATGAACGCTGATTTCCAAATTTTTATTGTTGCCTTTCTGACTGAGTGCCAAGGTTGGCCGATAAGCAAAGATTAAAAACCAGTTTGACTATGTTGCTGGTAACTGTGTAGGTTGCTTAGTGCTGTGAGTACTAGGGGAAAGTTGTTGATGCCATATGTCACCACCCTAGTATCCCAATTGCCCTTGAGAAGAGGTGTTGCCAGCTTTACCCTCAACATGTCTCTGCATGCAAGTTCCTGAGAGGTGTATGTGGACTTATCTCTGGAGAAATACTGTAACCTGAATATGTCAGCTTTAACTAAACTTGCTTTGCATGAGCTTATGGGAGAAAGGAGTGCATGTTATTTTAGCAAAGAAAAAATTCAGCCATGAATTTTTTGGGAATAGAATGTTGTTTATCATTATGACTAACAAAATAGTATGAGGTGTATTGTTGTTCTTGTTTTTGCATTAGGACTAACAAAAATAAGTGCAAGGTATATTGTGCTATGTTAAAACTGAACACAGTTACAAGGGAGAATCGATGTTGAAGATGGCTAAGATAAGGAATGCAGCTGCTAGGGAGGATCAGTCTTAGAGACTGGTAAGATAGCAACATTGTTACATAGAATCATAGAAACATTAGGTTGGAAAAGACCTGCAAGATCATCTAGTCCAACCGTCCTCCTATCACCATCCCTACCCACTAAGCTACTAAATCATATCCCTTAGCACCTCATCCAGACGCTTCTTGA
>WBMW01001145.1:201885-223229 GCA_013396635.1 Penelope pileata | reverse complement strand
CAGCAGCTCCGCCGCGCCGTGTGTCTGGGCCTCGCCGCGTCGGGATGAGCCGCGTTTCCCCATGGAGACCAAACGGCCCGAGATCCCCAGCAGCGTCCTGGACGACCTATGCAGGTACTGCCGGCGCGCCCCGCCCCCGCCTCGCCCCTCCCCGCTGCCTCCCGCGGTCCCGTGGTGCCGCGCGGCGGCCGTGCGGGGGGGCGCGTTCCCGCCTCGCGCCTCGGGGCTGTCCGGGCCGCGGGGAGCGGGGCGGCTGAGGGGCGCTTTGTAGCCCCGAGGCTTCGTTCGCAGGGGGCGGCGAGGTGGTGCTGGGACGGACCCGCCGCTGTGAGGGGCCCCTCCTGAGCGTCCGCTCCTTCGGAGGCGCGCCGTGGCCTCAGGGAGGGCTGCACCCGCACGGGGCCGGGGAGCTTCTCTTCCTTCTGGTCCCAGCGTGTGACCTTCTGGGGGCTTGTAAGCGCATCCGTCGTCCTCAGCCTGGAGCTGGGTGTGATGCTTCCTCACAGGCAGCCTCACCGCCTCGGGGGGGCCCTCGCCGAGGCGTTGGTGTGCAGTGGGAAAGGCCATCAGCAGGGGTGCAGCATCCACCTGCCGCGAGTTGCTGTGCTCAGGGACCGCAGGCCGCGGAGCTCTGCTCAGCGCGGGCTCATCCCGTCTGTGCCAGGCAGCGCCTGCACTGCACAAGTACGTGGCCGGTTCTTCACAAGCTTTGCTCCTACAACCTATGAGCTCCCTGCAGGGTGATGGGCTTTTCTCTCAGCTGCCTGCTCACACCTGAGGAGCGGTTTGAGTCTTCCAGAAGACCAGGAGGGGAATTAGGATACCTATAACAGTGCCCAGCAGCCTGTCAGCATGGCCATAAACGCATTGGCTGTAACGTGTTATCATGTACGTTCTTCTATGTGTGATTTTGGTGGAAATTTTGGTAGCGGGAGCTGAGCAAATTTTAATACTCTGTTACTAAGCTTATTGAGAAGACTTAAAACATCTCTTTCACTTCCTGTGTCCTCATGTGCTTGTGTGTGTGTGTGATTTTATTCCCTCAGCAAATGAAACTTTGGTACTTCAGTAATTACAGTAATTTCAGTGTAACAGATCTGGAAGCATGGGGCACTTAGGGCTTGCCTAGTGCATTTCTACATGAACTGTCCTGCAAAATCTAAATAAGTTGGTGAATTTATGGGAGATGGAAAGCATTTAGCTTACCCTTAGTAAGCTAAAAAGTGACAAAAAGAAGGCTTTCAAGTCAAATGTGTCCAGTGGTTTTAGAATTTAGTGGTGTTTTTCGCTTGTTTTGAATTTGAAACGCAAAAAGCTGAAGTGCCCGTAAAGCAGAATTATTGTCTCTTTGTATCTCGAGAACTTTGGGTATCTTTCAGACTCTTACACTTTGTTTTTGGACAAGGAGATTTTTCTTTGTCTGGAGAAAGGCCTGGATCCTCTGCAGTAAGCTGTTAGATGTTTGTGTGCACAGGAGACACAGTCATCAGTACTTCTGTCGTGTCAGCTGTTTGACATCTAATACGTTTCTTTATGGCCAGAAGAATGTGAGCTGGAGCTATTGCAATTAACATAACACACTGCTGAATGAAACTACTTCTGGATTTTACCTGGAGCTGAATCACTTCAGGTGCCACACAGAGACTGCTCACAGAGGTGCATGCTAGGTCCTCGTGTCACTTGCAGCTGCTCCACCTAATTCAGCCAATTAGTCCAAGTAGTAATTCAACCCTTCCAGGCAGTTGTAATGTCTGCAGGTAATTCTCTTTGTTGTTGCTGGCTCCAGAGGCATGCAAAGGTGCCTTAGCTGGAACCTTCTTTTTGTGTATCTTGAGGTGAGGGTGTGGTGTTAGTTTCTCAGATCATTTGGAGAAACGTGGAGTACTGCTGGATGATCAGTTACTGCATTTCCACCATTGTGTGCCAAAGCTTCCAGGTTCTTATTTAATGTGCAGGGTGATGACTTTCCTTTCTGCAGGTAAGTTTTGATCTTAAATTCCCAAGTAGCGTTCAGTTGTAAGGTTAATTGGGCTAGTATCCATGTTTATAGGTAGTCCCTTGAAGCAACTGGGTTTTGAGCTATATAAATGTGTAACAGAAGAAGTCCCAAAACTCTTATGACTACGCCATCTGATCTTCTCTCTCTTTCTTAGGCTGCTTCCCAATCTTCTCTCTCCCAAGCTGCTTCTGCTCTGCCTGGCCCTTATCTAAGCCTGGGGCAATGCCACCCCAGGTCCACCCCCTCTTGGTCACAGGTGCCAGTGACCCACCAGTATTCCCTGGGCCAGCCATGCCCCTCCACCATGTGCTCAACCATCAGTTCATGCTGTGATGAACTGTTTCCCTACACTGTACTCCTTCACAGCATGAACAGATGATTGAGCATGTTAGTATTTTGCCATTGTTCATTGCAGTATTGATTGCAGAACTTAAAAAAACATGTACATGTTTTTTTACATTAGAAAATCAATTACATAAACATCTCGTCAGTCCCAGGGCTGAAAATACATCTTCAAATTCCACCTTCTTCACACTCTTCAAATCCTTCTTCCAATTCCTTCTTTAAACTCTGCAATTCTCCAGTGTCTGCAGTAGTGTGCCTCCAAAATGCCTCATAATGTACGTGGCTGCAAGTGTCCAACAAGGAGTAGAGCTCACAACAGCTTCAGCTCCATCTCAGGGCCGGTTCCTCGCTGAGGCAGTCCTGACTCCTGCCATCCCCTTTCACTTCCTCATCAGTTACAAAGTGTACAGCATAGTTGCTAACTCCATCCAGGTACAGAGACGCTTCCTTCCAGGTACATTGACACTCTGCACAGGCTGCAGCCCACCTCTTTTTTTTTTTTCCCCCTCCAATTTCCTCTAAGAATGTGTCTGTTTCTAAGCTTATTTCCACCCCTTCATAGTGAAGATGCCATACACTGTCATCTTTGGCCCATTTACAGAAAAATGAATCACTCACTTTACACACCAACCAGTAATCTATGGCTTATTGCTCCTGTCTCCACCCCTTCACGTGGGCATACATCAAAGCATACAATTTCTTATCATTTTGTTTATCTCACTAGGCCCCCCTTGGGCCATACTTCCAGTTTTCTTAGCGTTTTCTAGACAGAAATTGTAATGTTAACTGTCTGGGCAGTAATACATTAAATTAACTTCGTCTTCCTTAATTTTGTAAAGCATATATAATACAACATTTCATATACTAACAACTCAAAGAGAGTATCATTACATCCAAAACCAACTCATCTATCTTCTTTAACTTCAAATATTACATCGAAAAGAAAAAAACTCAAGATTTTTCTTTCTTCTTCTCCATCCTCTTTTCCTCCACTTTTTTCTTCCCCTCCAGTTTTTCCCATGTTCCTTGATTTTCCTGTCTTTCTCTGTCTTTTTGCTACCTCATTGCTGGCCTCCACTCTTTTTCTTCCTTCTTTTCTCTGAACTCTCCTTCCTGCTTCATGACTGGCCTCCATTATATGCTTGATTCCAAATTCCCAGATCTTCCTAACATGCCCCAAAATGGTGCTGGTTGGGACCAAAATGCCTTATAGAGGTGCATCTTCTCATCAATAAAGTAAGTCTCCAAGTCCCCATCTGGGCACTTTACATACTTCTCTCCTAGAAACTCAATGTCGTGGACCTCAAATCCAGTGCTGTACTCAGCAGTTTCATCATCTATTACATCTTCATTGCCCATATCATACTCTTGGGCAACAGGAGTCCCAAGGGCTGTAAAGGTCAGATAGAGCAACCATTTTATCTCTGTGATCACAGCCTTCTACACTCACTCTTGGTTTCCCCACACATCCTGCCAACCATACCAAGGGTAACAGAGAAAGTCCCAAACCTCTTACAACTACACCATCTGATCTTCTCTCTCTTTCTCAGGCTAATTCCCAATCTCTCTCTTAAGCCACTTCTGCTCTGCCTGGCCCTTATCTAAGCCTGGGACAACCCTGCCCCAGCTGCACCCCTCCTGGTCACAGGTGCCAGTGACCCACCAGTATTCCCTGGGCCAGCCGTGCCCCTCCACCATGTGCTCAACCATCAGTTCATGCCGTCGTCAACTGTTTCCCTACAACATGTAAGCAGGTTTGAGTTACCTTCTTTGGTGACTTGATGTTACTAGTTGTGTTAGTGTGTTCTGAAAGTTTGTCTTGCAGTCTTTATGTATTTAGCTGAGAGTAAAGCTTGGCAATTCAGTAGAAACCGTAGTATTCAGCGTAAAATTGCTGAGGTGGAAAAGGGAAACTTACTAAAGTCTATTTTTTCTGTAGGAGGAAGGAAAAAACCCTACAGGGTAAATGTGTGCTTATGTCTGTTCATTCTGATATTAACCGTAGTGTTTTTTCCATGCTGTTAAATGTGGAACGTGTAATTTCTTAGAGGCTACAGTTAGGCTTAAATGTAGATGAAATTTTACTAGAATTTCTCTTCTATGTTGGTCTTCTTAAATCAAGTACGTTGGGTGAAGGGCACTCCGGTTCTTGGCCCTGTTGTGCATGTGGAGCTTAATTACAACGTTGCCTGCAGTAGTGGGTATGTTTTGACTCAGACATTGGTAGTTGACTTCACAGAATCTGATACTGGAATTACACATCACTGAAACCTGTAAGAAAGAATTTGTGTAACTTAGCTCTTAAAATAGCAAAACGACCACAGAACTCCACGAACAACTTCTTCCAGCAGTAGAAGATAAGAAGCAGGGTTTCAGCCTTAACTTCAGAGGTCTGTTTGAGGGTTGTGTAAAGGTGATTATGGTGACAGTGATCGTTAAATGCCTTTGCTGCAAAACTGTTCTCCTAAGGGTAACAAAAATAAAAGCAGTAGTCGGTGCTTTTGTCTTAAATTTATTTTTGTTAGGCTGTGTCTCAGCTTTTCCCTGCTATTTAATCAAGTTAAAAACTTCAGTGCCTAGAACTCTTGTTCAGGGTGTGAAGTATCGCTTGGCAGCACAAGAAAATGAGCTGAAAACTGAAGCCAGGTGCATGGTGTCTTCAGGCATTTTTCAGGCTGTTTTAGAACTACAGAATGCAGGAGTACACCTTGTTCTGCTAAGTTAATGTTTCAGCTTCAGTAATCAGACTGCTCTGGCCTGTTTTGTTAAATAAGTCCCAGATATCCATGTAATTTTTCATTATGCTGCCTTGAACTTCCAAGTCGTACTTTAATGAGGAAGTGGAAGTGCGGAGTCTTAACTTGTGCCACCTTTGTGCTTTCTTTCCCTGTGAGCAAGTGCTGCTACCTCAGCTTTTGACTTGAGGACTGCCCAGTGCTCAGGTGTCTGCACAGCCTCTGTCATTGTTTTTCCTTCCTGCATTTGTGCCTGCTTCATGGGTTCAGTGTGGCAGGCAGCGAAGTACCATACAGTTGTACCCTCACAGGAGCACCTCTCCCACCCACTGTGGTTTGGAAGTGCCTGCTGGTAGCCATTCCCTTACTCTCAGTCATTTAATAGTTAACTTTTTATTCCTAAGTAGCGTTCTCAGCTGTTCACACTTCTGTTGCCAGTGCTCACTTGTTCTGAGCCCCTCTGCCATGCTGCTTCTGCATATTGTATCTTCACGTTAATGTTCAGCTGGGGCAAGAAAACATCAACTTCTCTCTTTGTTTTTTAATCTTCTGAGCTACTGCAGCTGTGAGCTACTGCAGCTTTGTACCTAAGGAATGCTTTCAGCCACAATAGGGCCTTCAAAAAGAAGAGGCCAATGCGATGTGAGGGGTTTCACCAGGTGAAAATTGCCAGGTAGGAAGGTACTCTTGCTGAAGTGGGAGAGGAAGGTGTCTGATCAAGGGCCTTTCTGGGTGCAGAGTTATGGCTTCCTGCTTGGCTCTTTTACAAAGCACAGAGGGGCACAGGCGTTCATTAACAGCTTGTCAAATTGAAGTAAAGACATCACCTATTTCTGGTTCTGGCCAAGATAGTATGCACCTTCAGATATTACCTGATGTACCCCTCAAGAGCTGAATTTAAACAAACTCTGTCAAGTGGTTTAAGTTCAACAAGGTGGGTGACTTTCAATTTCTAAGTGGAAAGTTCTGTTGTTCTTGATGTTACAATTGAGTAAGTAGAGTGTAAAGGAAATGAGGTGTCACACAGTGCTGGTCGTGGTCTGTTCCTCTCTGGAATGCTGTTTTCGTGTGTCAGTGTCTGAGCTGAGACATGAAGTAGACTTGAAAAATACATTGTCTGCATTCTATTTCAGATTGAGAAGACTAACAGGATTGTTCTGAGTTTTAAATTTTACATAAATTAGTAGTTTACTGTAGTTTTACATGAAAATACATGGCTGTGTTTAACTGGTGTTCAGAAAAAATGTGTTGATACCTGTTATCAGAATTCACAGATGTTCTGTACTGGACACTTAAATGTTTTCATTCTTAGAGTGTAGCCGTTTCTGTAATCTGTCCGTGCCCTCCCTGTTCTCACAGTGCTCGATTCACTTCGTTTTTTTGTAGTTGATTTTTTTTTTTTGTGAAAGAATGTAATGATCCATTTTCCTTCTTGACTTCAAAATTTGTATTTTGTTTTCCAATTAAAAATCCTTGCTGTCCAGACCACCAGGAGGATCTGTTGCTCTGTGTTAATGGATCAGAAATTCCACTGCTGTAATACATTTTTGTTGTTATATTTCTTTAAACCAGCAGACTTGGCTAATCATATTTTTCTTCCCTGGCAGCCGATTTATTTTGCACATTCCAAGCGAAGAGAGAGACAATGCAATCAGAGTATGTTTTCAGATTGAACTTGCCCATTGGTTTTACTTGGATTTCTACATGCAAAACACACCAGGATTACCTCAGTGTGGGATAAGAGACTTTGCAAAAGCTGATATCCTTTTTGTTGTTGTCGTTGTTTTCTGTCTCATTGGATAAAGTGGAAACTGAATGTTAACAAAGCGTCATACTTGCAGCAGGAAAGTGGCAGTCAGTTCACGTATTAATGATTAAAAATTAGTGTTCCTAGATATATGATTTTTATCTCTAAATTGCTTCCATCATTTTGCGGTGTCCACCAAAGACAAGTTTCTCATTCAGCTGAAGACAGCTGGAATAGAAGTAATTTCTAATCCCTGAGGCTGTTTCCTCGCAGCTGCGGTTAGACATACTAGGTAGGTTTCAAAGATGAGCTCTAGGAGCTCTTTGTGCTTTTTCTCCTTAATTTGAACCCTTTCCAAGGAGCTGCTGTAATAAATGTTAATCTAGTTGAAGATGGTGTGTGTTCGTAGATGCTTCTAGAGATCATTCTGCTGGAATGGTAAAGGATGCATTTTTTTCTAAATTAATATGTCTGACTTTGCATTTTTGTCATTGTCTGGTAGAAGTTAGACAATCTGGTCATCACTGGAGAAAAAGTCGTGAAGAAAATTTCATGCCAGCATCCAGAAGTTGTTTTACTTCTAAGCTATTTCCATCCATTCTTGTTGCGGCTTTGAGTGCTTCTAATTTTTATTATTATATCTGCAGTTTCATTGCCAAAAATATTCCTTGTTAGTTTAATAAGAGATTTTTTTTCAAGTGTTATAACTTTTATTTTAACAGTAAGCTGCACAAATGTGATCCTCTTGTTGCTTGATGTCATGCAGCTGTTAATGTTTTCATTTTCAGACCAACATAACAATTGCAGACTGCAGAAAAAATGCAATAAAATATATACTATTCATTCATTACAGCTTTCTTTCCCTCTCTGATATCTGCCAAAAATATTAGTTCTGTTTTAGTGTCTAATTTTTTAAGCACATTGCTATTGAATATTTGAATGTTTAATATTGATAGTATAATTTTGTACATAATATAGTAGGGGTGTTTTTGTAGATTTGGTTTCAAAGTTTTAGGTTTATAAAGGTTGTTCTTGTTTTCTCTGCATGGTGGGTTTTGATAAACTGTATTAGAATTTTGATTTCTGTAATGTGATGCCATTACAAATAGTTTCTTAGAAAGCAAATGTTAAGGTACAATTTCTGGGTAATAGCCTAAGAAATGATTGTGGGGAAAATTTATTTCCAAGCAAGAGATGGAGCAAAATGGTCTTGTCTGTCCCATTTGTTTCAAAACACTAAAGTGTTTAGGAATAATATTAAGAATAATGTTTAAAATAACCATTACTTGGGTACATTTTCTCCAAAATTAGAGAATTCTTTTTCAAACAAACACCTTTGCACCATCTTCTTTTCATGTCTTAATGGACTTGCATTAGAATTAGCAAATTACGTAATGCTTTCGAATGTTAATAATTTGGTCGTGGATTATGCATAATATGTTTAACTTCTGAGATTGTACCTTCACTGCACTTAGTGGAGGGATTGTAGTTATTGTAAATACTGAGTTGGGTACCTTGTATGACAGCATGTGGTCAGAAACTGGATACTGGAATTAGCTTCCTTAATGTGCTGCTGTACTCTTCAATCACTGCCCTTTTTTACTGCCTCAAGGTGAAGATGTACAAAAGGTTTTAGATGAGTGGAAGGAATATAAAATGGGAGTGCCAACGTATGGTGCAATTATTCTTGACGAGACACTTGAAAATGTAAGTATGGAAATAGTGGTGAAGAACTAGAGGGGAAGAAGATGACACGTTCTGGCAAAAGTAATCTTTTTGTAGTTTGCATTTGTTTATCTGGAAAAAAAGAAACACTTTAGATTTGCAAAAACTTCCCAGATATTTGGCATTGTTGAGTGTATACAGAAACAGAATATGGGAATAAAGTATTGGAGACAGTAAATACTCTTTTGCTCGCTTTTCTACTGAGCTTTGCTCTTTTATTCGGAGTTGCATGACCCTATAAAAATAAAAAGCTCTTCTTGCTAGAGTACAGCGAACCTATTGGGTACCTTCCTCTGGTCTGAAGCACCTTTCTTGGGGGGAAGCAGAGGACAGTGAAGGGAAGACATTTAATAGGAATTTTTTGGAGTATTTGGTATTTGCTCATTGTGTTCACTGTGTTTCGCAGGTTCTTTTGGTTCAGGGCTATTTAGCGAAGTCTGGTTGGGGATTTCCTAAAGGAAAAGTAAATAAAGAAGAGGCTCCTCATGACTGTGCTGCTAGAGAGGTAACTTATATTTTGTTCCCTTAAATTGAATTTTTTTTAAAGTTAAATAACTGATATTTTTATGAGAACAGGATATTTGTATGTGTGTTAGATGAAAAAGCATTTTACTTAGTTATGTCACTGCTGAAATTAGGTAAATATATTTTCTATTCTTGTTGGAGTCCTCTGCTGTAGCTTTTAGTACTTTTCTGAGTTCTGGAGTGACAATCAAAGGTGTAGTTATGTAGTTTAAAATAAGAGTTGGATGTTTTTCACTGTTTTGTACTAATGTGCAAAGTTAAGCAAATACTGTTTTTGAAGTTCTGTTCTGAACTCTTGAATTGACTTTTAGATATTATTTTTGGTGTTTGGGAAACTTGAGGTACTCCATGGCTTTTGGAGTATTGAATTGAAGGGCCACCACAAATAGAAAACAATAGAAGAATTGGGTATTCTGTAAAGAGACTGAAGTGAGTTGGGTCTTGTAGATGATTATGTAAAGATTGTGAAGAACTTTTATTCGGCCATAGAGGAGGAAGCATCAATGTATATGGCGAGTAAACTCTAAAGACAATAATCCACAAGGTCCTTTGCTGCTGGAGACCTTGCACGCCTGCATGTTAAAAATAGCCTGAGAAAGAACAATACTGATATCAACTCAGTATTCCTCTAATATAACACATCTGAAATTTTTTTTTTTAGGGAAAACTAAGGTGAAGGAAAGCAGTAAGGTGGTTGAGTTTTCTTCATGGTTGGACTCAATCAGTAGCTAAGAAGTTGTGGACTTTTTCCTAAATATACCTCTTTCAGATGCGTGAATGAAAAACTGAGTACTTCTGATTCCCTGAAGGGACTTTCAATACCACTGAGATACTTAGTATTGACTTAAAAAGGCAAATAAGATGTTTGATCTTAACATTGCAATTCTATGCAACAGGTTCAAATGAAAAGTACTTGCATGTTAGCACTTCATGTCTTTGAATGTAGAGTGTTACTGACAGTAACACTTGGATAGCTTGCTGAAGAGAGGCTTGCCCCATCCACACCCCAGTCCTCCTTAAATAGGCAGATGCTTTTGGGGTTGATCTGAAGGATTACATCTGAAGGGAAAGAGCAGAAAAATGCGTGGGCTACGTAACAGTGGACATAAGCATTTAAGTGGGCACAGTTATACTGGGAAACATCTTAATTTTGTTTTTAATTTGGAGAATATATAATATTCCACCAGTGAACTGTTCTGTTGCTTCTGTTTCTGTGAAGGCTGATTGTCACTGTGGATAAACTAGCAAATTCTTCAAAACTTACATGTTGCCAAGCAATGTAATGTCCCTGAAATCTGTGCATAAATCTTTTATTTGCTTTTCCTGGAGCCATCAAAAGACTAAAACCATAAGCTGAACCTGCATGTGGTCTAATTGAAGAGAGATTCATTGAACAGTGCTTAGACTGTTCAGTAGTATTTCAGAAGCTGATGAAGGGAAAAACTTCGAACTTCACAATTTAGCAAGGAAGGCATTTTAAAGTTTTTAAAAATGTTAAGTGCTTTAGTGAATCAGAATGGAGTGGGGGGAGAAGAGGCTTTACTGAAGATCCTGTCCCACTTCTCAATTCTAAGTCTGGTCTTTAAAAATCTAACCAGAGTAGTCCTGCCTCTGAATTATTTGCAGAGAAGCTTAATAGCTCTGGAGTTGATAGCTGGTTCTACAAGTGATTGTTAACCTGCATGCTCTGCTGTCTCAACAAAAAAATCTTGGATAATGATATCAAAACGTTTTCTGCGAACTTCGTCTGGAGATTTTGAGGACTAGGGAGTTTCTAACTGACTATTTACTCTTAGTAAGCTTATAGACATGATTGTACCTAAGTTATTAGGATTTTTGATGTGAACCTCTATGCTTTGCTAAGTTTGGGTATTTCAGAATGCTGTCAAAAGTCTCTATTTTCAATTTTCTGTTTATCCTTCTCTGCAAACACAGACCATAAAGTATAGTAATTAGACATTCTTTTAAAAAATTGTGGCAACCTCCAGCAGCTATAACTTTTTTAGGTTAGCTGACAACGTAGTTTTAAAGTTCTTGTCAATGTGAGCATGCAGTCTGAATTTTGTAGTCAAAATTCTGCCCTACTACTGGGTTTTGTTGTGAATGTAAAAAGGATTATTTAATATGTATTGTGAGTGGAAGGTACATGGAGCAGAAAGATGGTTCAGTGAGAGGAAAAACTGAGCTGCAAGTAAAGCTTGAAAGAATTTTAAGACTTCAGAATAGCAGTTGCTGTGCATAAGACTTCCATGCATGCAGCAGCATGAGGAGGCAGCTGAAGACTTCCCATCCATAACAGTAAATTGCTATGTGAAAGTGTAATAGAGTTGTTACAACTTATTACCAGTCTGTTTGTCTTTGAGAAATGTAACCCACGTAGAATCTTAGGTACTTCTTCATTATTGATCACTTTATTATTCACACGTGTATGTGAAGTGGTCTCCCCTCCTCGGTGGCCTACTCTTGTGAGTAGGTCTGAAAAGTAGCTGTGTCTTGCTTTGTGATGACAGGTTCTAAAGGGATAAATTTGAATATACACACTGATTTTAATTTATTTGCTTCTCAGGTGTTTGAAGAAACTGGATTTGACATAAAAGATTATATCTGTAAAGAAGAATACATTGAGCTGCGAATTAACGACCAGCTAGCACGGCTGTACATCATTCCAGGAGTTCCCAAGAACACAAAATTCAACCCAAAAACTAGAAGGGAAATTCGGGTATGTGTTAACTTGTTTAGTTCTGCAGATACCTTGTTCTGGAGATTGATTTTTAAAACTAGCAGTCTGTAAAATGATGAACCTACCAAACATGATGGATCTCTAACATACTAGCTCAAAGTAGTGTTTCATCACTGTAGTCTACATATTGCAACTCTAACGCAAAGATTGATTCTTGACAATCTCTGACATCCCCATTCATCATGAAAATGACATCAGTGCATACTGCCAAACTGGAGCTCTTTCCACCTTCTTTCTTAGGTAGTGTATGTGCTAATCATTTCATTTTATTCCTTCTTATGGCTGTATACATAACTACATATTCTCCTGAGGGTGTAAATATTAATTGATATACAAAGCCCTACATATTTGAAGGGAAAACTGGAGCTTGTCTTCTGTCTTTCATGGTTAATAGTGCCCAGACTTAGAGAATAACACATTTTAAGGAGGTGGTTGGAAAGGGAACACAAAAACAGAAACTGTCTATTTTCAGTGATCTGTGCAAGCTTTTAGAAGATATTCTGAAGAGGAGAGGCAGAGACTCAGGTACTAGACTTGTTGAAAACTTTGTTCCTGTCAGTAGCACTGTTTGAACTACACTCACTTTCTTTTACATCTTGCAGTTTCTCCACTGCTTCCATTCTTTTAAGTCTCGATTGATAGATTCCCATTTGGAAGCACGCTGAAAAAATTCAATGAAACTCAAATAGACAGAATCTATCTTTTAACCTAATAAATTTGCTTTGAGTGGAAAATTGTTCATCTAGTTCAAGACTGACTGGTCCGGGAGGATCTAGTTGATTTTTTGTTATTGGTTGCACTGTTGAGGTCAGACTTACAAATATCCATTTGCTGGGATTCCTTCCTTACTCCCCCCCCACCAGATTTCTGTTTTCTGTAAGAATTTCTGTTAAGACTTTAACAAAGTATTTGAATTTTGAATATCCTTCTTGTACTGTAATTTTGTTTAAACAGCTGTCCCCATATTTTCAAACAGATGGTGCTGCTGAACAGGGCATCTGGCTTTCTAAATAGGAAAATGTACTAATAGTTGAATAGACAGGTGTCTCTTCTTAATGTCTTGCACTAGAGACCAGTTTCTCAAAAGTACCAGACAACTCTGAACTTCAGTAATACCACTTCAGTCCCAAGTAGAAGAGGATGAACAGCAAGATTCTTTTAAATGTACAGTAAATGACTCCCCACACACCTCTTTTCACCCCCAAACAGATGATCACTGTTTTTTGAGTTCTTAAAATAATAGATTTTTGTCTCCCTGGTGAAGTATCTTCTTCATTTGATGTAATTTAACCACACATACCATTTTAGTATTCCGTGCAGAATTGTATTGGAAAACCCTGTCTGTTTATAACTTCTGTACATAATACTCATCTTACCTGGACCTGGGTTTTTGCAGCTAAATTTTGTCATAGAAAAGCTCATGTAGTCTTATATACTGCATATATTCACAATTCCTGATTTCTCCCTGCTTTCTGCTAAATGTAGAGTTTTAATAATTAAAAGTATAATATACAAATTCTAACATGAATCTTATCCTTGTGTTTATTTTTTTTTCATTCTGTAATAAAATATGAAACTTATTCTGCAGAGGAAATTCCCTTGTTTCTGATATTTTTTAAGCTAGCTAATTGGTAGTCTAGCTTTAATGGCATTTAAAATAAAAGAAGCAAGAATACTAGTGGCTTTGATTATTTAAGGCATTCAGTGTGCAGTGGGGTTTTTTGCTTTTTTTTTTTTTTTTTTTAAATCCTTATTCAGGATTTAGGTGCTGGATCATTTCATGGAACATTTCATGTTTTAGGTACATCTTGGAATGAGTATGAGATATGTACCATTACTCTGTAGTACCATCCATTAGCTGCAGTCAGAAAAACAATGCCATCATTAGTCAACATTTTGTGGAAAATGCTGTTGCAATCTGTTGAAGTCTTTCATTGTAATTTTTTAATTAAGAATTATATGTTAGATATGCATTTGAAATATTGTTTGAGGCTTACTGCAGTGAGTAATTGGATTTTTATTTCTTGTTTTTTAGAACATTGAGTGGTTTTCCATTGACAAATTACCATGCCACAGAAATGACATGACTCCCAAGTCCAAGCTAGGTTTGGCACCTAACAAATTTTTTATGGCCATTCCTTTTATCAGGTATGTTCAAAATAAGGCAAATGCTAGGTCAGTGTTTTTTGGAAAACTTTCATTTCTTTAGATTTCTTTTAGTAAGCAGATCTTTTTGAACATGTACTTGCTTTTACAGGCCATTGAGGGAATGGATTTCCCGAAGGAATGGGGATTCCTCAGATAGTGACAACAGATTTTCACCTACAGGGAGCACACCCTCTAAGCCCAACATGGAAAAAGCTAGGTAAGAACCAGGTCAGTTTAACATCTCCATATCCTTTCTGTAAAATAGTGGTCGTACAAAACTGCTTTTTGGTAAATTCTGAAGCGTTCCAGAAATGAGACAATTCCTCAAGTCCTGACTATGGGAATAAAAAAAACCATAGCCAATCAACCAAAAAGGAAACAACAAAAACACCCAAACATAACAGGAGAAGATTCTCCGAAGCAGTAGTAGCACTGTAAAGTAGTGTCAGGTATAGCTAACTAGATAAAACCTATGTGGTTTGGCAGAGGGGGATCAAGTGCTACTGCTTCTTAGTTCAGCTAGGCTAAAAATGGTAGAGCTAACTGTTAAAACCTGGACTCACACACACACACACTAAAAAAAAGGCTTCTCTTCAGTAACTTGGACAAGGTCAGCAACAAAGCTTGTATTAAAAATTATAACGTGGGCTTAGCTTACTACCTGTGTTGAACACGGACTTCCTATCAGCAGCCAAAACAAAGCTGGATGAATGCAATGGTCATTATTACTGTTTCCGCACTAGATTACTTAAGCTTGTCTTCCAGGTTGTTGTCAAAAGCAGAAAATTCTTTGTATGTTTCTGTTCTGCTATCATAGAATCATAGAATGTCCTGAGTTGGAAGAGAGCCATAAGGATCATTGAGTATCAATAGCCTTTATGTTATGTTGTAAACTCTGTTTTCATGTAGTAGATCCAAACTTCGTAGTAGTCACCAGGCGCTCACGGATGGCTCTTCAGGAGAGCAGCTGAAGCAAAAACAGCCACAAAAGCCATATAATCATCCTGAGATGTGTGAAGCATTAAAAATAAAGGTAGGCTGTTCCTTAGTAAAACATGCATCTGGACTATTTTAAATAGATGTCTGTGTTCATAACTGTTCCTCCCTGGAACTGAAAGACTGAATTTTGTCAACATAGAATGCAAAATCAAAACATTTTAAACGAACAAAAAACACCCTAGGGGTTTCTCAGACTTAGTTCTGAGACTTAATTTGCTTGGAGCTGTCATTAGAGATGGTGGATATCAGGTGGTAGTTGTGTTATGTCATATGTAGACAGTGATTGCTATTCACCATTGTGGTGTCTTTCACAGACAACTTTGAAATATTTGGATATCACTAGTATACAAGTATTAGTGTGTGGGCTCACTGATCTGAGTTTATTGTATAATACTGTGTCTGCAGTTGTGCAAAAGACTAAATAGCTGATGACTCTTTAATTTGAGTGCACATTTGATTAATTTCAGTGTACTTCAGTTTGTCCACTAAGAAAAAAATCATTTACATGTTTTGGGGTTGTTTGGAGAAAAGTAGTATCTATGCAGTGATGTTTGATGCTGCCATTTAAACTCTTCCCTTGACTACCTTTTGGACATAATGGCAGAGTCAGACCTTGAAGGGCAATGGCAGAAAACAGAACCAGGACACTCCCACTCAAAAGAAGAAAACAAATGGAATCCACAGTCAGCCAGCTAAGCAAAACCATTCCTCGGTAAGAAAAATGCAGTTGCTATCTCATTAACATTTTCCAGTAATGCTTAACACATGTCCAGACAAATGGAAAGGACCTTAAATGTCATCCAGTCCCATCCCCTGCCATGGGCAGGGCAGCCACCCACTGGATCAGGCTGCCCAGGGCCCACCCAACCTGGCTTTGAGCACCTCCAGGGTATGGGGCATTCACAGCTTCTCTGGGCAGCTGTGCCAGTGCCTCACCTCCCTCTGAGTAAATAATTTCCTCCTAACATCTAATCTCAATCTCCTCTCTTTTAGTTTAAAGCTGTTTTCCCCTTGTCCTGTCACTGTCAGACAATGTAAAAAGCTGGGTCTCCTTCCTGCTTATAAGCACACAATCTTTCTGCATCTTTCCAGGTTCCAGTATGTCATACTGACTCAATGCGGGAGGTGTGTTACATGCTTACTTTTTGTGTTTTATTGTAAGCAGGGTGTTCTGCTATGCACCCATTAGATACAAAGTGTTAATGCATGTGTTTATTATTTCCCTTCTCAGCAGCAAAAATGCTGAGACACAGACTTGCCTGGCATGCCATAATCTCATATAATTTTTAATTACATATTAGAACTACAGTTTGTAAACTGCAGTAGAACTTCCTTGGTTTGTTACCTTTTCCTTGCAGTAGCTAACCTTGCTTGTCCCCAAAGTTTTGTGAGCTGAGAGAAGACTCGCTAAGATACCTGTTTTACGTTATCTTTTTCAAATTATTTTCCCCACTGCTCTTTATGACTGTGTAATTCTGCATTATTGGCTCTTGTGCAGCAGTAGTGAGCCCTAGTTCTCCAGTTCCAGCTGAGCTGGAATGTTCAGGCTTTAGTTTTTCTTGATTGCTGACTTCTAGCTAGATTCTTCTCATTCTAGCATGCAATTGTTACCTTCTTCCTGCTCTTCATGTAAAAGTGGATACACCATAACCTCCTTCATCCCGTAAATAATCATAGTCTCTAGGATCTTGATGGAAGCAAGTGGAACTGTTGATACTCTGGAGTCGCTGTGCAGGCTCTTACAGACTTTGCTGAATGCTTCTGTGGTGTTTCATTTGCATTTCCATGATTGTCAGTCCTTTAGGAGTTCAAAAGCTTCATGTCCCAGAAATAACTTCCTAATGCAGTTTGCAGGCCTAGAAATCTTAAATTTACATAGTGCAAAGGGCCGTACTTTTCTCTGTGTTTGTGTATTTATAGCAGCATACCTGGGGCTAATAAATTGTCCCTGGAGAATTCCAAGTTTGCACCTCTAATGGATGCTAATCTAATTGGCAGTAGCTGCCTTCTTGCAAGTACTCTGCCCTTGCTTTTTGAGACAAGCAAGTTGAAGAACAGGCTTATGTGTGTGCAACTCAATTCCACACTGTGTTGCAAGACCTTTCTGGCTTACAGTATTTATAAAACAGTGATTTTTATTTTGCTTTATTATTCTTAATAGCTTGCATTTCAAAGGTGGTTGGTTGCTTGTTGAAAGGTTAAAATGTTTAGATTATCAAGAGGAAATGTTTTACTGAGAGGGTGGTGAGGCAGTGGCACAGCTGCCCAGAGAGCTGTGGGTGCCCCATCCCTGGAGGTGCTCAAGGCCAGGCTGGATGGGCCCTGGGCAGCCTGATCCAGTGGGTGGCAGCCCTGCCCATGGCAGGGGGTTGGCACTGGGTNTGGATGCTAATCTAATTGGCAGTAGCTGCCTTCTTGCAAGTACTCTGCCCTTGCTTTTTGAGACAAGCAAGTTGAAGAACAGGCTTATGTGTGTGCAACTCAATTCCACACTGTGTTGCAAGACCTTTCTGGCTTACAGTATTTATAAAACAGTGATTTTTATTTTGCTTTATTATTCTTAATAGCTTGCATTTCAAAGGTGGTTGGTTGCTTGTTGAAAGGTTAAAATGTTTAGATTATCAAGAGGAAATGTTTTACTGAGAGGGTGGTGAGGCAGTGGCACAGCTGCCCAGAGAGCTGTGGGTGCCCCATCCCTGGAGGTGCTCAAGGCCAGGCTGGATGGGCCCTGGGCAGCCTGATCCAGTGGGTGGCAGCCCTGCTCATGGCAGGGGGTTGGCACTGGGTGGGCTTTGAGGTCCCTTCCAGTCTAAGCTGCACTATGAAGGTTGTGATACTTCTGAAAGACTTGTGGATCTGTTCTTACTGAAGTAACCTCTCAGAATTCATCCTGAGTTATAAGTAATACCATTGGCAGAGAAAGCGTGTCAAAGAAAACATGTAGGTTGCTCTGAAAATAATGCTTCCTATTTATTTCCATGGAAACTGCAACAGATACAAAGAGCACAATAACGCTGTTTGATAGAGCAAGTTCTCAGCTACAAAGCAGTTTTTCAACACAGTCAGCACCATTAGCTGTGCATTTTCCCCAGTGATGACCAAGAGCTGCATGCCACACTCATAGCAACCTGCCCCAGCGGAGGTGGCTGCTGTCCCTGTCCCCCCTGCAGAAACGCCCCAGCACCCTCCCTGTGCTCCCAGCCCCTGGCTGGGCTCCATCAGCGTTCAGCAGCGTCGATGAATGTCAGTGGGTGCCGTTGTTGCTGCAGGGAGGAATTCAGTGCCCCCCTCGGCTCCCCCCGCACTCCCCTGTCAGAGCCATGGGGTCCGAGTGCCCCTCTGCTGCCATCTGTCACACGGCCACAGCGTGGGACGGGAGCTGGGGGGGAAGGGTCAGCCTCTGCTGCCGGACCGCCAACATCCGCCTCCGGAGCCGTGGGACAGCATGATGAAATAGGAGGCATTGCTTTCAGAGCAGACCTTTTGTCAGCTTGTTACACTTAAGCTACACTCCCAAGAGATCAAATATCTTTTTCTAATAAGTGTGTTTTTTTTTTCTCTTAACCAGAAATGTGAAAAAAAGCTTAATCCAAGAAAACTCCAAGATAACTTTGAAACAGGCAAGTAGATTCCAAATTTCCACCCAAAGTCACAGAATCATAGAGTTGTTTAAGTTGTAAAGACCCTTAAGATCATTGCATCCAGTCACCACTAAGGACTACAAGTCCAACACTAATCCACTTCCTTAAGTGCTACGTCCACATGTCTCTAGGGATAGATACCTCCAGGGATTTGTATGCTGAAGTCATGCATTAAAGGCTGAAAGCACTTTACTAATGATGTTTGGGGTTCTTTCCTGGTATGCCAACCTACCAAGCCATATGTTTCTAAGGAAGTCTGAGTTATTTATTCAGTTAACTTCATGTGATAAAGCAGGTTGGTTTTGAAAAAAACTGCATCAGATTGCTGACAGATGTGCGCCTACATTGCTGGGTGAAAAGTACCTGAAAACTGGTTTTCAAAAATAGCATTTCAGTTAACAGAATGCTGATATAATTGTTGGTTCAAGGCTTTCCATCCTGCTAGTAATAAGCAGTGGTTGGTAGTGGGCTACTCAGGAGTGTTTACACAGTTCTTTATGTCCTGCTCAGAAACTAGGACTGCATTTCTTTCCTCCTTATCAAGATACAAATTGCAAAACAGCAATCTGTGGGGAAAAACTGGCTTTTGAGATTGTCCTCAAATTGCCGTGACTTTTAAGATTTGTTCTAGCCACTAGATAATTTGTACATGTGCTGTTTGATCATAACCATGAAGAGGTAAATCAGACACAGGCTTTTTTGTAAGTGCTAGTTAAGTGTACAGTTCAGGTATGGCTTTGAATTGTCATCAGTTTTCTCACCGATAGCTAGACAATTAAAATTGGTTTCATGTTTCTCCTCTTTAAGCAGATGCAGCATATGAGATCTGTTCTTCCAGCGAAGACCCACTGCAGGAACATGTAGAGGGGCACTCTGTGGCATGCAATGGCAATTACAAATTTGCTTTCTCATCTAGAGCTTTCTTGAGTTTCAAGTTTGACCACGATGCCATAATGAAATGTTTCGACCTCTGACAGCAAATCTTTTACGAACCAAGATCAGATTTGCCTGTTGCAATTGAGGGGGTTTCTTATCTAGCCTTACTCTTTCTCAGGAGTTTTTTTATTACTGGTTTTTTGTTTTGTTTTGTTTTGTTTTTGGTTGTTGTTGTTCATTTGTTTTGAAATGCAATGCAGGGACTGACTGGTGGTTTGGAAGGGTTTGTTCTCTTTGCAGTATCGGAGTGGCACAGTCAAGTGTTGCACTTTAAATGCAGTATAGCCTTTGTCCACACAAGTACCTTTCCAACGTTCAGTTCACTTGTTCCTGGCTGCGCATTAATTAGAGGGCATTCTTTTTTCCTCATTTTTTTTTTAACTTGCTGTGTTTTATTTTCAGATTGTCATTGACATTGACTTTTTTTGTACTGCTGGAGTATACCAGCTTGTTAAACTTCTAACTGCTCTGATGTAAATTATTGGACTTTGTTAGTCATTATTTTATAGTACACTGCAATATTATGGCAGTGGCAATGAAACTGATTCTCAGAGGACTCCTCTGTCTTTCCTGGTAATTTTGAAACTGCAAGTTGCACATTTCAAACCTAGCCTCAGCCTGTTATCCTTCTTCTTCCTGGTTGTTTGCCCACCATATCTTCCTTCCTTCACATTGAAAGTGAATTTCTGTGGCTGGCAATCAGTAGTACTTGAGTCAAATCTATAGCATTTTGACTTCCTGCATACCTTCTCTGCCTGTGTTTCTGGTGAGGATACACAGACTGGGTAGAACTTAGCCATTTAGGGTGTCTAGCTTCAACTCTTATGCACTGGCCCCCAGCTGGGTAAAAAGAAGTTAAGAAGTTCTGTGTTATCCCAGTTGTAGCTGCTTTCAGAAAAGAAAAGCTCAAACTTTGTGGGAGGTTTCTCGTACAGAATTACACTGAATGTAAACGAGCCTCTAGATCTTGCCAGGAGGAAAGCAGGCACGTGGGTCATAGAATCATCCTGTGACAATAAATGGCTTAATTGGGCTTGCAATAACTGTCCTAAGGATGTCCATTATTGTCTTCTGTGCTGTTGTCCTCAGTTCTCTCCCGTAGTTTATGCTGTGTGTGTGTATATATATATATGAGTATATATATATAGCAGTATTGAATTGCACTTGCAGTTAGCATTTCAATGATGTAGCCTCAGTCGTTTTCAGCTACAACACTTCTGTAGTAAAGATATCAAAGATATGAAGAAAAAAAGCAGTAACAGTTGAGGTGAGGAACTGCTAAGCGTTAATCACCTTCACGATTCACGTTAGTGTTTTGAACACAAGCTTTGTAGTTGAGAGAAGTGCACTGAACTCATTTAATGCAGTAGCTTGTGTTATCAAGCACACTGTCCCAGATTTAGAAATGGACTTCTACCTAAAATTAAGATGTGTGATTGGTAACTTCCTAGTTGAGCGAACTAGGCCCTTCTCTCTCATTCAGAGCGTATGCTTATGCACTGAGTCTTTATGCAGCTCACGTGGCATCCAAAAACACAATCCTGGTCTTCCTTTAACCACCCTACTTCATCTACTACTTAGTGTTTTCCTTCCGAAATAGCTTTAGAACTATCATCTGGTCTGTTTCACCTGCCTGACGCTGGGTGATTTGGGACTCTGATGCTGTAACGCTTCTGGCAGCAGGAGTGCTGGGTTTCCCTGTCAGTTGACAGGAGGAACAGACTGCAGTGTTTCTTCCTTCTGGAGGACAAGAGTCCTGAGGGCCTTGTTCTTCAAGACCAAATCATGAAATAACTCGATCTAG
>WBMW01001145.1:138637-201834 GCA_013396635.1 Penelope pileata | reverse complement strand
AAAAAAAAAAAAAAATGTCCAAAGGCTGTTCAAAACATTAAATGGATAAGTACAGTAATGGAGAAGGTGGGATAATGCTGGAGGAGGTTACTCAGCTTCAGGTGAAAATAATCTTTAGTTATGTCTCTAGTGCAAAGTAGTTGATTTCCCAGCAAAAGTGCCTTTACTCATGGTGAGGCAGAAGTTTGTATTCATATCTTGAGGCTGCTACTGCCTGTGGAGTTAGCGAGACTCTCCTAAGGCATGATTCACTATCAGGCTGTGGAAATCTGTAATAAGTAGGTTGACTTTTGAAAAAAAAAAAAAAGAAAAAAAAAAAGAAAGAAAGTTATATTTCATCTAGTGCTCTGTGAAATAAGGGGAATGTTGATGAAACAGCGAACTTGGAACTTCTGTCAGCAGACAGGAAGTCTCTAACATGAAGCGAGCGTGTCCTACAGACAGGAGATGCTGGCTGCTCTGTGCACTGGGTCTCTGGGGACTTGGCTCAGTGTAAGACAAACTGGTTGCTTCACCAAGCAGCCCAAAGTGGGGCTTACACCCGTTACGATTTTAGTAAATCTAGCCTTAATGTGAGTTGCAAATAAATGTGATAAATATGCAATAACTTCTTTGTATAAGGGTACTGTTCCTTGTAGTAGCATTGCTTTCTGCTTCCTCAGTGAGGTTGCTCAAACAACGTGAGTGTGGCGGCACGGGGCCTGCCCTGCGGTGCCCGCGATGCCCTGCACTGGGAACCTTCTGGATTGTTTACTGTAATAAGTTCGTGTTCCTACTTCACCATCATTTCATAACTACGTGTATTTCCAAGGGTAGGAGGAGACAGTTTACATTAATTTCTGTCAGTGAAGAAGTAACAAGTGAGAAGGAGATTTTAATTCCGTTTTGATTTTATGGGAGCCAGACAGAGAGATGAGTTAACTGTTTGCATGTCAGACTCAAGAGCTGATGTCGAGCAACTCGAAAAACAAACATCACTCAGCTTATGCTTAGGGCTACAGCACATCAAGGAGCACATCGGAGTACCTGTGTCTTGCATAATTTGAAGTCAGGAAATAGTGGTATTGAGGGGATATAGCTTTATTTACTGCACAATCAAAGTTTTATTTTATTATTTTATTTTTTTACACGATTTAATTTTAGACCAAACCTGCTTAAGTAGTTTCCAGCACAGCTCTGGGCCCAGTCACTGTACCAGGCTTCTGTGCTGCGCTCCAACCTTCCGGATCTAGCTTAGTGAATTGAGAACTATGCTGGTTGTGTTCTTCCTTCACCTACGTGCAGCTGTTATTTATGTGAGACTTTCTGCTCCTATAAACGAGGCAGGCTTTGAGGCCGTTCTTAGCAGGTTTGCTCTCAGACTGGACATCATCTCTTCCAGCCCTTACTCACTGCAGTAGGTTTGCTGTTACTGATCTGCAGGACATAGCAGCACTCACGTCGTCTGGTATGAAGAGCAAGAGTCTGCAGTGAGAGCCCAGGCTGTAATGTCCTGAGGTAGGAAATGGCACTGCTGCTCCATCGGCACCTGGCTTCCCCGCTGCTGGGTCAGAAAGGCATTTCATCCTCAGCTGTTCTTTTTCTTAAACAAGTGCTGAGCAACAGGTTATTTTTAAGAGGTAAAATCAGGTGCCTTCATCTTTAAAATTAAGCTAAGCTCTGAACTGCTTAGGACGCTTAAAACTCTTGAGCACTGGTAGAATAGCCTCTCTTGTTGATGTAAAAGTTTATTTACAGAAATTCAGCTTGCACTGTAACTGTTAAAAAGAATCTGGTGCTTATATCTAGCTTCAGACAAATTTTGGTTTGCTTTCGTTATTACGGTATTTCAATATTGCAAAATTATTGGAGATGAGGTAAATTTCTACAAACTAACTGAAGGTGCTGTTACAGTAAATTAGGCTTGGATACATCACCACTCTTGCATGGTGGACTTCTGCTCTTATGCATTTATAGCAATAGTCTCGTTCAGGAATGAAGGAGGTGAAGTGCTGGTGTCTGCACGGTTCTGAATGCTGTGCACGCACTGACAGATGCAGTCAGACCTGTGCGTTGTGTCCGTTTCGCTATTTCAGTAGGGTGTGAACTTACAAGCAAGAAAACATGTAGCAGTTACGTTGGCTGTATTTGAGACTGTAGAAGGTAAAATTACCTGGGTTAGTAGGAGTACAAAAGTGAACTGCTTGAGTGCTGACATGCCTTGTTGTTGGAAGTGTTAAACCAGACCAGCTATAGAGACTGCAGGCATACTTAACTTTAAAGCATTCTCAGCTGTGGAATACTGCTGGGAAGAAAAATACAAGTTTCTTCAATACATCCCTCAATAATTGAGGGGGAGAGAGAAACAAGCCTGCTTTTAACTCACAGTCTGGAATTTTCACAGGGTGCTGATGTTTAAAATTGAATGGGTTCACCCTTAATTCTATGGAAACCACTGCTGTAAGCATTCACGCTGCTGATCAGAAGAACTAGCTTTTCATGTTTCCATTATGGGTTGCATTTCAGTGCCCTGACGAATATAATTACAACCCGTGGTGCGTTTAAAATGATTCAGAACAAGGCATCCGCAGATCTTTGAGAACAGAGCTCCTACAAACCCAGTTCTCCACAACACACCTTGCACTGGGAAGAATTTACTTTGCAAGTTTTTTTTAAGCATGTTTGAGTAAAATGATTAAACTGGGGAGAACCATTTATTCTTACTGTTCGGGTACACATTTTTGTTCTGCAGGAAAAGTTTGTAAAATTGCATGATAAAGAGCTCTCGGCAAATACTTCTCAAGCCTACACTTAAAACAGGATCCTTAAGGAACTCTACCATGTCTGCATGGCACTGCAGGATGTGGGAGCAGGACTTCAGCCCTGAGGAGCAGTCTAGCTGGGTTTGCAAGAAACTTCAACGTTTAAAAAAACCAACAAAGATGAAGAGGCCCCGCAGAGGAAGGTGGGGCTTTGCTCACTCGCTCTGGCATAACGCTGAATCCCTGTACATGTCCTAGGGCCCGGGCTGACTCAGGTATTGCTGACCGAAGAAAAGTCTTCGCTGTGCAGCACTGCATGCGTTGCAGGAAACGGGGAGCCGCTCCTTGGCTCGTGCATCGTGGGTTATGTCTTCCTCCTGTTTCTTTAAAGCTCAAGAACGTAAGTTTTCCTTGCTGGTATGTCAGGGGCATATCTGTGCTGAGTAGGAAGTACTTACAGCTAGGTGTGAGTTGAACCTGTGTCAAGTTACAGATTTTATTCAATTTCCGTAATGTTATCTTGAAGGGGGTGTGTACAGGTCAGCTCTTCAGTTTTAGTAAATAAAATCTGTACTGACTGTTGTGATTTTAGTTGTTATTCGCGGATTTAGAAGCTGAAGCACACAATATAAAAGGCAATGACTAAATTGACATCTTCTTCTATGATGTAATTTTTCCTCTAAAATTAAAATGACTATGTACAAACTTACTGAAGACTGAATGCGAGCATTTTGTTTGGCGTGAAACAATAAAGCCTCTGCTGCTGGTACAGTTTATTCTTTTACTGTAGAATGTTTAATGCAGCCTTAAACCAACTGGCAGCACAGATACTGTGCCAGTAACAGCATCTTCAGAGCCAACTGTAAAGGTGGGCGAGGGGCCATCAAACACCACGGGAAGCAAGAACCTTTTTTTTTTTTTTAAGGTTCTAAGAAAGGAAGGATGTGGTGTTCAATCACTGCCTTTAAAGTACTCATGAAAGAGCCAATTTCTTGGTCCATATAACTTGTTATTAAAAAAAACAATGTACAGAAGGGGTTTCCTGTCTGCTCTTCCATTTGTGCAGAGTGACCCTGGAAGCTGGAGGGGTTCAGCTCGCTCACAGCGCTCCTGGCAGCGTGGTCCCATCTCCCCCAGGGGGTCCTGGCAGGTGACTGTGGTGCCCCTCAGCACCTCTGAAGAATGAGGTGACAAGGTATGGTAAAGCAACCCCCAAGGAAAAGAAACAGCATTAGAAATTTATTCAGAATATAAGAACATTTGTAAAATAAGTATTATAAATGTCTCTGTATAAATAAATGCAGTTTTTACAATTCTATATCAAATAAACACAAAATAGCTATTTTACAGCAGCTAGGAGACTAAAAAGCAGCAACACATTTAAAGCTAATTTAGTAGGGTGAAGAGGTTCTGAAATTACAATGTACGGTACAGGTTTAAATGAGAAACTCCTAATAAGAACAGCAGAACAATACTGACATTAATGCAAACTTAGTCACGTGTGCTTTGCGATAGCTAACAGTACATTCAAGCTGGTGAAGATTTATATGTTAGGGAAAAAAAAGGTACTTTTTTTTTTTTTCTGAACACACAAATACAAGGTTTCATGCACTCCAGCAATTTAGAAAATAAAAGACACCCTAAGATCATTAGTGAGTGAACAACGTAAGTGGTTCCTGCCAAGAGAAGCTGTTGCTTTCCAGACGCATTACTCCTGCGACAGGCGTGCAGCTGCTGTGACTCGGGGTGATCTGCACCCCCAGTGCAGTCAGAGCACACTTGTCTGTAGGCTGCTGTGCTCATACTCCATAAAGGGAACCTGGTTTTTCGTATTTAGTCCCAGGATTGGTGCCATGTTAACCAAAACTACAACTAACTGTTGATATTAAAATTCCCACAAAACCAGCAAGCCCCTCTCTGCTTCCTATTGGCCTTCTCTGCCACGCCAGCAGAGAAGCAGCAGCGAATTCACTTTTGCTCTGACAAATTACAGCTGCTGCTGGGGCTGTGTGATACCAGTCTTGCTTTTCTATGAGTCCCATGGCAAGAACGGGCAAGTGGCTTACATATAATATAAACTTACTCCAGAACACTTCTAGAGCACAGCTGGCGGAGGAGGTGTGCAGTGAATGCAGTAAAACAACATTCAGTTTGTGCAGAACCAGCAAACCATCCGGCCTGGAGAAGGCACTGAAGGACACTGCAACATCTGTGTGCTTCAAAACGTACTTCTCATTTCTGCAGACAGGTCCAAACGCTTTAAGCCTTGCCACAGGACTGTAACAGCTTCACCTACCACGGAGTACAGAAATGGAGCCTGAGGGAAGCCAGTGTAACAGCAGCATCTAGCTTTTTTTTTCACTTAAGTACGCAAAAGGTTTATTTATTTCACATTGACACTGTGACCTTAAGTAAGATGGGTGTTTCAGATAGAAGAAGACAAAACTGTGAGTGCACTTCTGCTGTAGGAAACGATCCGCTGTGCACTTTATATTTCGTCAGAAGCACGTGTGATGAGCTCCCACCGAAACATGGCTCAAACTCACGTTCCTGTTGATGAGAAGGTTGTTGACCAAGAAGAAGAACACCGGGACATGTAGCAAAACCAGAGTGACAATAAGGAATAAATGTATTTATTCCCTCAATAGATTGGTTTCAAAAAATTTCCCATTATAAATTAAGAAGTACAATTAGCCTGACAAAAAGGACGGATCTCACCTCACCCCAGGGCATCTCTGCAAACGACTCAGTTTTGGAATCAGCATTGTTTTAACGTGCTGCTGCAATCAACCCCTGACGATGCTGGCTTTGTAGCCCATCTGTCAGGCTCCAGAGGAGCATGAAGTAATTGCTACCAGAAGGAAAGAAGAAAACGGCAGCTACAGCAGAACAGAATAGGAACTATCTTCAGCGTGGTTTAGGAGTTTCCCAGATTGACTGGTCAAAAAGTAAAATGGAGATGGCAGTCATGAAATAGAGGGGTTATGAACACAAACTGCTCCGTTCCAGTTGTACTCAGCACTTAACAGCAATGCCCCATTCTGAACACAAGTGCTCATAACTGACGGCTGCCTGGCCTAAGCCACCACTGACTAAAACCAGTTCAAATCCTCTAGAAGAATTTCGCTTGAACTAGAAATTGTAGCACTAAATGCGAGAAGTTACCATAGTTCTAAATATAACAGAAGTCGAGGTGCAACTCAGCATGTAAAGCAAAAACGACAGACAGCTCCCGAAGGCAGGTTCTCTGGAGAGAGCTGAGCTTGGGAAACGCAAAGCAGAGGAATAACAGGAAGTTCAGGGACTCCAAATTGGCCAAAAACTAAAACCAAACTTAAACATGAAAATGTTTTATGTACTCAGTCAAGAGCTGGAATGGGAAATAGGGCAGTCTCCCATGTTTGCTCTGTAGAGAAATTAACCTGATCCCCATGTTCCACTTAACACTCATTAACATAATAGGCCAACATTTCTCAATTAATTCACTTCGATAGTACACTAACGTGATGTGGCTGAAACAACAGTACGAGTACGAAAAATCTATTTACACAGCTGTATGAAGACACCATTCACATTCTGTTTGCGGCTGTATATCCACACACCTACACACGTACAGCTTTGTGCATTCCACATGAAACAGGTACGTTCCTAACAAGTACCTCTTTTGGGCAGGATGGCATTCCACCTCACGATGGTAGAAGGATGTACTACAGTCTCTACAGGTGACAAAGACGGCCCAGCCTCTTCAGGGAAACCTTGGCTATCGTGTACTGACACAAAAACTCAACTTGCACAAAATAATTGCAAACGCCATGCAATATAAATACCAGGAAATGGCCTGTAATTTCTTAGCCAACCTCGGCGCATCTGTCTGGTGTGGTAAAACTTACAGCCTTGAGTCCTCTTAGGAAATAAGCCATCCTCTCAAGAGATGCAACTTCAGTTTTTTTAACGTTTTTTCCCCCCCTCCCCAAATCAAAAGGAGCTTTGCTACCCGATCCGCACTGTGAGCAACGGTGCTGCAGGTGAGGAGCACAGAGCAAAGCAGCCTGTTAGCTCCCCGCTCTGCAGCCCTCTGTTTAGATGGTGTAACCATCTACACGTGTCTTGAGCATGGCTGAGGGACTCAGGAATCCAGAAGACTCAAATTACCTCCAACATGCCCAAATTAAAACCTATTAACGTGAAGAATTTTGCTATGTGATACTCTCATCCGTAGGACATAAAATGGAAGAGAACCCCTGTGTGAGTATAGACATAATGACACAGACGACGCACATAATTATAGCACGGTAATTCAGGCACTGCCATTTAGCATTATTAAACAGTCCTTAGTTAACGCTTAGATTATCCCCATAACTCCTGGCTGGAAAGCTGAGATCTGAGAGATGGTGCTGAACTGTGCCTGAGCTGACAAGTCAGACCTTTTAGCATTGAAGCAACCTAAAAGCCAGCCTCCAAAATAAAGAAATCTGTGATGGCACTGAGCATCTTTAAAGAGATGCACCTACAGCGAAGTTTCATTCGTGTGTGGTCTGGAGTTCTCTTCTTCCAGCAACGCTATTCTTTGCTTCAGCATCCTCACTTGTGTTTCGTGTCTTTCCACCATGGCCATCATTTGCGATTCCAGTTTCTTCAGCTTATTTTGATGCTTTTTCTTTGCTTTTTCATAAGCTGCCACCAAGTTGCTGTTAGAAATACAAGGCAATACAAGGTCACTGAAAAAAGCTTGGTTACATCAAGTGCAAAGAAAACCCAACCCAAAAACCACCAAACCAGCATGAAAAAAACAAAAACCTACCTTCAGGGCACTCCCAAATGTGGTACAGTCCCTCTTCCTAAAATTTACTGGGGCTTTAGAACTCATTTGATCCACACCTTTATGCTCCAAAGCTGGATTGCTGCTAACCTCTTTTCTGGGCAAGTACACGCCAAACAACCAGCTAGAGGCTGACTGAGACCAGGCAGAGCTCTGTTTCAGGCATGGCATACTCAAACATTAAACGTGTAATGCTTTGCAAAAGGATTCTCCCGTGGCCAGAATCTGCTTACAAGAATCCAGCACTGAGTAAACAGTTGCATTTAAAAACTAACATTGAGAACACAGCATCTCGTGCTCATTTGTCAGCTGCTCATTATCTATGTGCATCCACCTGATCCAGCAGGAGAGCTTGAGGCGGGTGCTGCTCCTCACCACAAGAGCTTTCTCTCCTAAAAGGATAATTTACACATTAATGGCAATTCCGCTGTGAGCAGTAGGCTCCTCGCAGGAAAGGCAGCTGCAATCCATATTCTCAGTTCACCCACACCTACTGACACAGCCTACCACAAAGTTTAAAAGTGAAAAACACTTATTGAAAGTGGTTTTGTTAATAAGGCTGGAGCCAGAGAACAAGGAGCAAATGTAAACTAACAGGTTCAGAAGTTCTGACTAAATGGAGAGACTGAGGTTTTTGTTTGTTGTAAATAATAATGCATCTACTAGTAACTCAGTTAAGAGTAACTGATTTATTTCTCTTACTCTGTAGTTCCAGCTGTGTAGTTTTCAGCGTCCCAGCTGGGACATCTATACCCTCCCCCTTGTCGAACCTTCAAGATCCAACCTGTGGGGACGCAGGGATCCACAAACTGGTCATGATGACAGGGGGAGGATTACAGTGCATTGCTAGAACACGGCAAGAGAAATCAATGGTGCATCCATCTGCTGGGAGTTCCTTTACCTGTTTGCCCTTTTCAGGTCATTGACGAACTCTGCAGACTGCTGATGTCTGATCTCGCTGCTCTTTGTGAGTCTCTCCAAAGCACTCACCAGCTCCTGCACTCTAGCTTTCAGTTTCTTCTCCCTGCAGCAGGAGAAAAGGATGGAGAGACAGAAATGTCAAAACAGAAATAAAACTCGAGCTTGCAAAAGCATAAATGGTAATCAAGTTTCTCCCTAAGGTGGGTTCACAGGCTGAAAATATTTTCTTTAATATTACAATGCAGGAAGTAGTTCCTGCGCTGTATAAAAACATTCTAAAAATTTCCAAAGATTTTATAAATTTCACTGTTTTAGAATAGAGGCACAGAGGGGCAGCAGGAAAAAGAGAGAAGAAACTTCTCTCATACAAGGTCGTGGCCTTGTAAGCACCAAATCACACTAACAAATAATCACAACTTTTATTTAAGCCCACCTGGAACAAGCCACCTTCTATGCCTGGAATTAGATAACAAAAGAAGCTACAAAGAGAGATCAAGCATGATGGTGAGCACACAGGAATTTTAATTAAAACAGCATATCAGGATTGCCCTTAAAGGTAGATCTGCTGAACAAATCTGTTTAGAAATGACAACAGGTGGAGAGCAATCTCACTTGATTTCAGCGTGGCCTGCAGTTTACCCAAGTAACGTGAGAAAAAGGTGAGAACAAGAGGGTAGGACAGGAAAGGTCAGGCAGAAGAAATAAGGAGAGCACAGGACTTTTCTTCTACCACCAGTCTTTCAAATAAACCTCAGTAGTGAGGTTTAAAATCCCAATACAAGTGACCAATACTTAGAACACTTACCAATTACTAACCGAAAACTAATTACACAAAGTGTGCCAACATGGGAATAAGGTACTCTGTTGTGTCTCTGTGAGCAAAACAGAAGCGAATAGTGCAGAAGTTGTTCCAGGGAGGGGTAAACAGCAAAGCCGGGGTTTGAGCTGGCGTGAGCAGCGCTCCGGGCAGACACGGGGCCTTCCCTCTCGCCCCAGCTGCCGGTGTGGGGACCAGGAGCCCGTCTCTGGCACTCGTCCTCAGGGCATAGGCAAACCAGAGAGAAAATATCGGATTTGGGGGGGAAAGAAGGCAATGACATGGGTTTGGGGTCAACTGGGGCAAAAGCTAGGTTCTGTAAAGCCAAACCCTTGGGAGCTCTGCATGTGTGGAGACCTCTGTCTGTGCTTTCCTGCAGCGATTTGCTGCCCTGTTTGTGCTGCAGCGAGGCCAGGCCACGGCCCGGGCCCCGGCTGGGCAGGGCTGCCCCAGCAGCTCCTGCGGGGCTGCGGGAAGGAGCTGCCAGCACCCACAGCACGGTGACAGCCAGCCGAGGAGCTGCCGGGGCTGCTGCGGGGCAGGGACCCGGCCTGCAGACTGGGGTGCACGTTCCAGGAGAGAAATACAGAGGGATGCCAAGCCAAGGCGGAATTTTAAGTCTGACAGTGGGGCAAAACCCCATCCCCAACAGGAACGAACACCCCTTCCTTTCACAGAGGAGGACGATGGCTTTTCCTTTCCGAACACCAAAAACCTTTCCGTAGGACAGCTGGATTTGCGCTATCAGCCTGCATCCCGTGCCAGCTCTGCGCAGGCTGCACAGGAGCTCTGCAGCCCCTGCAGTTCCAGGGCCGGCCTGGCCATGGCAGCATCCCACAGGCAGACACGGGCAGCGCCTGGGGCTCGTTCGGCCACGCCTGCTCCCCAACAGAAGGGCTTTGAGAAAGTAACTCGGGGAAATATTCCAGCAAGCTGCAGATGCCGGTTTGCCAGCCAAATTAAGAAGAGAGGCCTTTTTGATGGAGAATCATCAATATTCTTTACACATCCTTTCACTGAAGTAACACACTCCATTTTCAAATTACTCACTCTTTTTCCTTACGGGTTAGAAGCTCACCACCTTCCACCCCAAGCACAAATTTTATTTCTTTACATCCCGTTTCAACTCGGGACAGTGTACCTTTGAAACGTGTTTTCCGCAAAGAAAACAAGAACTAGAAAACCCCCAGTTTTCACTCTCCGTTGAAGAAAATAAGGAAAGACCAGCCCCAGCAGGGCTCAGCCCCGGGACGACGTGTGGGGCAGGAGCCACACACAGACAGGACCCAGCGCGGTGTAGGGCGCTGCCCGCGCCGCTCTGCAGCCAGCGCCCGGGGGAGGCCCACAGCACAGAGCCCTCGCTGCACCCAGCACACGCAGTGATGGCACAACCCTCTGTAGAGTTTGGGAGAGAAAAGACTGAAAACCGTACCTAGCCGACGTGCCATACCGTGGGAGGAAAGGGGCAGCTGTGAGAACACTGCGCACGGCCCCAAGGGCAGAACCAGGCTGAGCCAACGCGCGGTGCAGCTGGGGCCTGTGACAAGGGACAGGCCTGGAGGGACTGTCCATGCAGGACCATGTTTGGCTGCTAAGGTGACCAAAACCTGACAAAACTGTTGTGTATGCTTTTGCCTGTTTCTGCACTCACGCCTTCCAGCCCGTTACGTTCAGTCTGAGCGCAGTGGAAACACCTGGAGGCACTCGCCCTCTGTCTGCTGCTTGCCACGCGCACAGCACTGAGCACACTGGGCCCCACGGGCTGGCCAAGCAGCTCCCAGGTGCCAGCTCTGAACCCCAACCTGAACAGGCAGCAGGGAACAGATCCACACCACCAAGACGTGTGTGCTCCCTGTGACAAGACCCAGGCGGACCTGCTGCCTTGCCCGGGTGCCATGTGCTCAGCAGAACACTCATCAGTGCCTGCTCTCACCCTCAGGGGAAGCAATGGGCAGACTGCATGCACTGAAACATCCCCAAACCTTGCAAAAACACCACATAGGGAATTACTGCTGTGCTTACTCTTCCTGGTTTAAAACATGCCTCCTTAAATACCTTTACTGAAAGGCGTCTCACAGAAGCACCACCTTGGTAGAGAGAGATAAGAGCAGCAGTGGCACAATAACTTCTGTCAGTCTGGGAAGCAGGGATACATACAACACGTGCTTAATGGCTGCCACATGCAAAAACACGTAAGGTGTCCTCCCACAGTGCTGCATCTTCTGTTTTAGGAGCAAATTAGCGACCTCAGAGCTGCGATTCCCTGGTGGGTCAGCAAATGCTCTGCGCTTCATAAAAAATCCCATGCCTCACAATGCTACCGATTCCCTCTTCATTTCTAACAGTAATTAAATGTCTGGACAGAGAATTGTCCTTATTTGTGTCTTTCCAGAGCACACTCTTCAGCAGCAAACACAAGTGACAACGCATTCTGAGGTGCTCTTCGTGTTCTTCTGAAGCACTACAGAAGTAGCTGTCTTCAGGAGATTTCTACAGCCACTTCCCTTTCCTGATTGCTGCTGTAGATCAGCGTGACCTGGAGGATCAGCCACCACAAGCTCAACAAAACAGTGTATTTTAAAACAATCCTAGTCATAGGCAGCATCTCTCCAGGATGAGAAAGTGTCAGAGCTGTGAGCCACAGGGATGGAGCTGCACCGCATGCCACCGCGGGAACATCCCAGCAGGGACCGTCTCACAGGTGTGGCATGGCCTGCTGCTGCCAGAGCCTGCAGAGGAACCCAGCTGAGACGCCTGCATGCCAAACTCACCCTGCTGCCCTGCCCCTGGGCTGCTGTACGGGAAGGGATGCAGCCTGAGGCAGCATTTGTGTGTGTGTTTTGATGGAAGGGGAGGAGAGGCAAGTACGTTTAGGAGAACACTGCTGCTATGATCCCCAGCTCACAAGTACTGCAGAAGTCAGCACAGCTTTTTCTCTCGCCAGTTCCCACTGCCTGTTGCAGCCAGAATGGCAGAAAACAGCCACAGCACTCGTGGGCACAGAGAAACTGAGTGTTTTCCCAGAAAAGGGAACAAGCTAATGATCTGAGAGCATGGTTCACTTCCAGCACAGGGACTCTCTGCTGCAGGGCACTTAGGAAGTCAGCTGGGAAACCCCTGATTACAGTTTCCAAGAAAAAGCTCAGAATAAGTTTATTCAGAGGCCTGGAACCTTCTCTGACATCCACTAAAAGCAGTAGGTTCAACAGAACGTACTGCATGCTGGTAACAAAGACTTGTTTTTCATTGTCACAATCAAAACACTCGGTGGGAAGTTGCTAAGCAGTTTTCAAGAGCTTTTTGTTTCAGACTTACGAGATGGTTTTAATAGAAAGGCAAGCTGACAGGCCCTGGCGTTTTCTCTGGTTTCAAGGCTACCACTGCACAGAAGTGGAATCCTGCCAGAGCCATGCAGGAAATTATATAACATTGGGTACATTTCTGGATTTTCTGTCAGTTTGGCCTCCATACAATGACACTATGTTTGGTCCAGAATAAGGTAAGCAAGGTCTTTAGCATCCTCTGTTCTCCGTCCTGTCTGGGCTTTTTGAGACATCTTCAGGCTCATCAGCCAGAAATCCTCCCGGGCAGATCTTCCTGCCCTTGCTGATCTCATGCAGAATTCCCCCATGTCGCACACAGGAAGCCACTCTCCCCCGACGTGCAGAGAACTGATCCTCCAGCCCGCGGCTGGGAGAGCACCCAGCTAGCCCACCTGCCCTCCGGCGAAAGCACAAGCCCTTGCTCCTTCGCCTGGGGGCCAAGAGCACCTGCAGCTCTTGCTCAGCCTGGGGCGAAGAGCAGAAACGAGCTCTCCACGGATCAGGAGGCAGGCACAGCGCTGGGGAGCCACAGGCCCCTGGGGGCTGGTCGTCCAGTGTGTCACCACCCCTCGGTGGCCACCCCACCAGGCAGCATTGCTGCTACGAGCAGAGCCCTTCACGCTCTGGCACTGCCAGCAGGGCAGCCTCAGCTCCTCACAGCCCCTGCTCCTGTGCTCAAGCACCCCAGGGACCATGGGGACAGGGCCTCCAGTGCACGGCTGCCCACGCAGGCTGGCCAGGCACTGCGGCTTGGTGGAGCAAGGGGGAACCCCTGGAAGGGGAGGCCTATGGCTCCCGTCTCCCATGCCTGGCTCGCAGCCCATTTCCCCACATCCTCCTCTTGCAGCTTAAAACCTGGCAGGCTCCCTCTCCTCCCTCCCTGCCTTCTCCAGACCCAGCTCAACAGGGTGACACCCGCTTATTTTTTCCAGGTGTTTGACTCCTCTTCCCCCAGAAGGTCACAGCTGGACATCCAAAAGGAATGCAGCTGAATTCTCCTTTCATCAGCAGTTTAAACTAACAGCTTATGTCAGCCCTGCACGCAGAATCCCCAGGCCGACTCGCAGGCACGCCCGCCTCACTGCTTTGGGTTGGCCTGCTGCAGAAACCACCTAACACGTAACAGATTTCTGTTTTAAGAAGCAACTAAGCAGCACGACACGAATGCCAAGAGTGTGTTAAAATTGCCCCCTTGAAATGCCACGTCTTTCTGTTTCACCTCCCAGGGCACCGATGGACTGGAGAACACCGGTGCTGCACAAGCATCCTTTTCTCACCACAAAGACGATGGTGAATGCCTTGAAGCTGCAGTGCTTTTTGGATGCTTTTCTGTCAGACGCTTGGAGCAGGTCTCAAAATCCAGCGAGCACCAGAGGCAGGTGTCACACCGGCAGGCCAGAGGCGATCCTGGACACCAGCAGCAGCAGGAAGGGAGGAGAGGCCTGGGGGAGGCTCTGGCAATTCAGAACGCACGGCAGCCCAACAGCCAGGAAACTGCTTGGTGGCAAGGAGAACTGCTTATTCCGCGTCAATAATAGGGAAAAAGAAATGAATGACAGTTATCTGTGATGCATGTAGAAAAAATGGCCACCCAAGGCACTTCTGAGGAGCCTGGGCCTTGCATCGCCATGAGTCAGCCTCTCACAAGAACCCTCTCGGCGGGGTTCTCCAGGGGAATTTCCACAGGCACAGTGCCCTCTGAACCCCCGAGGCAGCCAGGGGAAACCACAGCAGGAGACTGCTGTCTCAGAACAGACAGACATCCCCGAAAACTGCTGTCACCACAGTCCACGTCAGAGTTCTGCATCTCCCCGTTTAATGGGCATGACAACGAGAGACCAGGAATGAGCAAGTACAAAAGACGTGGCAAAAAGCAGCAGGTGATGCACAGATGATACTGAAAAACTAATGAGGAGCTCATTTGTGACAAACTGCTCCCAGACCCTTCACTTATGTTGACTTTATGTTCACCCTGTTCCAAGAAGAAAGGATTTTGCTGACTCACTTTTTAAGAGTAGTTTTCAATCTGAATCATCACAATGCAATGTGTTTCAGACTTCCTCTTCTCGTTTCCAAGAATCAGCCTTGAAGAATCAGTCAAGATGGGCCTGAATTTCAGAGACTTACTACTGGATCCTGCCATCGTGGAAATAAGGGTAGCCTTGAAAACATGCCAAGCTAAGACATTGCCACACGGTGTTTGTCAAAGTTTAAAATAAAGCCCCCTGTCTTGATCTCACTCCAACAGGTACAACGCTAGGAAACAGCCACTGCCAGGCCCGGGCGCAGCACTGCTGAAACGGCTGCTCTCCAAAACAAGAAGGCTGGCACAACACAGGGCTGTGGTCTTCTTACAGGCATAAGGAGTTAAGACTGCAAAGAACACTGCTGTGTCTCGAGACCACACAGAAGCTACCACAATAAGATAGATTTTCTGCCTGATATACCTGGAGTTTCCAGTTCCAGACAGGCAGTACGACGGCTTTGTCCAACGCTTTTTCAAGACATGAGTACTGCCTGCCAGTCCTGACTACCACCTTTTTCCCTCTGCCACAGGGACTTTCCAATTAGCAGCATCACTTAGAAGCCTCTCTGGGTTTAGAACTCATCAAGAAGTGGTACATACATTGTTTCTTTGTTGTGTAACTAAATGGAGAGTACTTTTTTGTGGGATAGATACTGAAACACATCCAGACTGACACAACTCACCTCAGCCTGCACAGCACTCAGGGATCATCACTTTGTGCCAACTAATTACCCAGCCCAGGTCTGAACAGCTGGCCCAGGTATACTGTGTCTTGCCCACCATGACATCCTCCCTGCCAAACACCCTAAGGCTTATAAAAGAATCTTTAAACACATACACAAAATACAAACCTGTGCAGACAAAAAAAACCATCAGAAACTGTCACTACGATGTGAGGCTGTACACCTCAACAGTTAAAGCACTTCCACCAAGCAGAGAGCAAGGCGTTTCAGCCTTGCCAACTTGGACGTTTTTCACGGAATGAACGAACTTAGCAGAAAAATAAATAAATAAATCAGTAGCACCAACACTGTTATCACCCAGCTGAAACAACTTCCCACCTGGAAGCTTTCTTATTGCCTCCTCCCTGCTGTGTCTAATGTGTTTATGACTAAGTTATAAACCTGTACAAGTAACCTCCAGTGCTCTTTTTTCCTGCTGCAGCAGAACAGAACACTCCTGCAAGGAGTGTGCCACCTGAGGGTGTCCCTCAGATGCTGTGGAACGTGCCTGACTTTGGTGCATTCAGACCAGATTGTCTCTGGTAAAACTGCCCTCTGGCAAATCACTTGGGAGCACATTTTTGCTCTCCCAAGAATGAAGTATCTCCTGTCAACAAGTTTGCTTATGAATGCGTTAAGTTCAAGAGAATAGTACTAAGAGGCTTCACATCCACTGACACATTCCATCACTCCATCAAGAAAGCAGTGGGCAAGAACCAAAATTGTTAGACTGGCAGAAAGTACTTATGCTTGCCTGGACTGAAACATGTCTCTAAACTGGTAGCTATGATAGCACTGACTTGGTAACCCAAATGTAACTTTTACAACATGGAACTTGCAGGTAGTCTTTATTTCTACTAGCTAACACAGTGGCCATGGATAACAAAAGCCACTTCTGTGGAAAGCCCCTAAGATGGGTTTTAATGCTAAACACTGCTATCTGAAACCCTGAGTCCTACTAGAATACATTACAAAACAGTAATTGAGGAATTGCTCCTGCCTTGGATTTCTGCTGATTGGCACTACCAGTGGAAACCCAGGGAGCGTCATGACACATTGTTGGATTCCAGATTTAAGAATAAAATCCATGTCTGCAGAGAGAAGATAGGCTACTTCTGCAGATAAGACTGCT
The DNA here is from genome assembly GCA_013396635.1 of Penelope pileata. Taxonomy (NCBI): domain Eukaryota; kingdom Metazoa; phylum Chordata; class Aves; order Galliformes; family Cracidae; genus Penelope; species Penelope pileata. The sequence goes on along the minus strand of WBMW01001145.1, from coordinate 185,333 downwards.
GTGCTGCAAAGCTGTTTGCACGCTATGAACATAGAAATGCTTCCAAACTACACCAAAATCGAAAACATGACTGCATCCTGCTGTTTTATTTGGGTTTCACTCGACTTCAATTAACGCAGAAGAACCCGATAGCTCTGCAGCAACAAACAGAAGGTCAGAATGGGAAGGCAACAGTCGGGGGAGCTGCCACAGCTTTTGTCTCTGAGAAGACAGAGCAGGGAGAGTGGTAGGAAGCAGGGTTGCTGGTTGATATCACATTCCCTCTCAGACAGAATCAAAAGCAAATGGAATTTTGAAATCTGTCAAGCCCGAGTCTCCTACCCCTGCAACTGCTGGCTGTCCCCAGTGTCCCCATCTATGCCTGCAGGAACAACAGACAGGTTCAGTGGCTGGTTGTGTCCACTGACTGCAGCCAGTACTGAAACACCTCAATTTGAATATTGCCTCTGAACTGCAGATTTGGTTTCACTTGTTTCATAACTTCCTCCTGCCTCTCAGGAAACACAGTTATCGTGCAAAGCTTTTTTTTTTTGAATTTGAGTCTTGGGGCACCAGGGGGAGGCACCAGGGTATCCTGGATTAGACCCAGAGCCAGCACATGCAAGCACGTGCAAGCAGGCTCTAAGGAAATCAACAAAGAGTTAAATCCACTTTATCCCTAAAGATTCCAATCACCTCAGGCCATTCTGTGTTGTTATAGCACTTGTGTGGAGGAAAACAAATACACCTCAATCTTCAATTACTTTTAAAGCTCTTTTGTGGACCCATGATGGCACAAATTTCATTGTTGTATCTAATGCTGCAGTTACCCTAGTACTCCAGTTAAGAATCACTTCTATTCTTTCAGTTAAGAATCACTCCTATTCTTTAGCATTTCTGTTGCTAAGCAAGTTCTAGTACGCTTTTTCCACGTGCTAGACAGACTTTCTACCAATTTTCAGACACAAGACTTCAGGATAGGAAGACTAAGCATTCAGGCAGACTCAACTGGAACACTGATTTGGGAGAAAAATACCGTCCACACAGCTTGCAGAAACTGAACCTGAGCCCCACTGGCAGTTGCAATCACATTTAGTATAGCCATATTTCCATTACACAGAGAGCCTTCACTCCAGAATTTATGTACAGTGTAATCGGATTATTTTTCTTCCCCGTTTCTGCCTGACAAACTGTACTTGCTAGGCCCTTGGCTGGAAATCCATGCTAATCAACTTAAGGCATAGTAGATAAAGCAATTTTTTTTTCCTCTGTGTTGTCAGCAAACCACATGTCATGACTTTACTCAAGCCTCCACTAACTAAGGTCACTGGCATCTTCTCAAAATCCAAGAAGAAATAACAGGAACAGGAAAAAGCTACCATTTGAATGAAGATAGAAAATGCCAACGGAGCTCACTGGACCAGACTGGAGCGTGGGCGATATGGGGGAGGCTCTGAACAATGACTATGCAAATGACTTTGTTGATGGGTTTAATCAGCCCACACACAGTTTTGATTATTTTAACCACATAATTTTGCTTCCTGCATCAAGTAAACTAAGCATTTAGCTACTGCCAGACTATTAAGCCCATGGTATGAGATGTAAGATCATTACCACTGCAAAATCAATACAATTTTACCTAATGCCTTTCAGGTTTAAGTGTCCCCAAGGCACACTGCAAGCTGCACCTATGGTAAAAGCATTTCAGCATTGAAACACCAGAGCTGCCCAAGAGGACATTCCACCATAAAAGAGGGTGCAAACATCAAAAAAGCAAAATACAAAATTCCAGCCAAAATTCTTAGCAGCATTATGGACAGGCTCAAAATACAACCGTCTGGTTAGATACTATATAGCTATGTCTTACAGAGAGTAGAAGTGGTACAGAAACTGTGAATGCATTTATCTTGAAGTTTACCACAGAGCTGGTGCAGTGAAAACGGCTGCACAAACAAGCACCTAGTTAATGTGTAACTGAAAGCTTTGGATAAAACCTGGCTGCTCATAAAAGCAGTCCGTCAAGACATCAATCTTCTCTTTCGTTGGAAAGCTAATGCTTCACACAACAATGTTCTTTGTAACCGAGTTGTGGCTCTACTTACATAATCAGGAGGCAAATGCAGGATCTGAGTCATCGAAATCACTACAATTCCCACTGCTCTAACTCCTACCCACGTTGTAACCTGCAAACAACCTTCTTAGCCAAAGATCAGAATTCAAATCCTATCATCATTAAAGGTTTTCTGCATGCCCTCAAGCAAGTCATGTCACCGTTTTGTGTCTCATATTCTTGCCTGAATACGGAACAAACTTCCTGACATTTCGAGGGTTTCTTAAGGATAAAGTTCATTTAAATTTTAAAGAACTTCAAGGGGAAAGGAGCTGAGCAACATGAGAGGACTTTTATCAAGTTAGGAACAAGAGCAAAAGAGAGGGGAAGATTAGAAGAACTTTGATCCTTTTCCTTCTCAGAGGTGAAATCTGTGATCAATCCTAGAAACATCTGAGGCTACGGGTACAGGCTAGGAACTAACCTTGCCCTAGACCTACAGAACAAGTTACCTCTCTTGCAAAGGAAGCTGCTTACCTCCTGAGCGCGTTGGTAAGTTCAGCAGTCAGCTCGCTCTCGGTGTATGGTCTCAGCTCTGCTAGTGTTAACGGTGTGGCGGTGCCATCGCTGCATTCCTGAGAAATGAGGCAAGATCATATTTGAGGTTACTCACCATCTTCATGGAGAAACTTCGAAAAACTCTACTAGGGCTACTTTTGAAACGGAGGTGAAATAAACATCAGTATCACAAAAAAACAGCACAGCATCAATATACCAAGAAATGGGCTAGCTAATTAACAGTGTCCAAAACCTTCTAAATGTTTATTAAACCACCACAGTCCACTGATTTGCAGAATTCTGGTATAGCATGCATAACTGCTGGTGCCCTGTACTACTTTTGACAACACACTTGAATCAAGTAAATCCGTTAAGCAAGGACACAATTACATACTAGCTCTGGATTTTGTTTTAAAACACAGTAGTGAAGGTTTTTGTGGATACAGCACTAGAAGAACAGGATTAAAATTTTTATAGCCATGCAAATTATTAAAGTAATTGCAGAAATCTGTTTCTTTTGTATTATATGAAGGGGAAAAAAGCGTTAGTTCTCAAATCATTACAGACTGTTTTGCAAAAAGAGACTATCGTTACAGTCCTCTAATCACTTCAAAGATATGAGCTCTTGTTTTTCACATTTAGGGTTTGGGGAGGACAGTGTTTTGTTTAGACTCTGCCACTATCTGTTTCCAGTGAGTGGCAACAAGCAAGACATAACATGTGCAACCAGAACAGCTTGTGAAGAATGGCTTTGTCGCACTACTCCTTAAAATGACAAACTTATTTTAGCCCAGACTTAACAGTAATTCTGCAAAGTGCTCCTAAGTTACAATAAAGAGCCACCTCAGTATCAGAGAAGAGAAAGGACATGAACGTACAGACAGAAAAGTAGAACGACTAACATGATAAGGACCACTGCAGAGAGGTGGGGGACACGATAAATAGTGTTTGTGCTAATTTTGGAAACTTATCTGACACCTGACCTTGCCCAGTTTGTCTTTGCTTCCACTGCTGGTTGAGCTGAGAGATCTCATTCTTTGCTCTTTTTGCTCTTCCACTTCAGACTTCAAGTGCTCAATATGGACAAGGTAAGCCTGTTCCTGGGCCTCTCGAGTGCTCAGTTTCAATTCCAATGCTTTCTTCTCTTTTTCCAGAAGGTAAAGCTGTGCCTTGAGCTCTGCCATCTCCTCCTGTTGAAGAAACATTACCAGTATATGTTGCTTCATGGGACAAAAAGGAAGATGAGATCAAATAAGGCATCCATTCACCCCTATTACTTGAGTGCTCTCTCCATGAAGAATACTACCAGCACTGAAATGGCTTCTTATGATCGCACACCCTATTTGTCAGGAAAGCTACTACGTGTTACGAGCGAGCACCATAAACTGTGCCACCCCTTCCCCAACAGAACTAAGAGACAGCAGCTCAGGTAACGTGGTACCCAGAGTACTGGTGATCTGAGAGGGATGCCACAGCTCTGAAATTTCTTTAGTTCTACCTTGCCTTTCATGTTGCCAAAACATGTTGTCTGATAGGCTCGTCAAACAGCCCCAGCTTCCAGTTTCTTATTGATACATATGAATTAGAGTTGTTTGTCTCATTACAGTGGAATATATTTGAGGGATGAGGCCAGCAAACACAATCATATATTCCTGCCTCACGGTACCAGCCTCTGCAGCAGAACAAGTAGTCAAAAAGGTCAACTAAGTTTCGTGTCACCAGGTAACTGTTTTTAATTATCCTCCTCTAAATGGCCAACATCCTAGCTATACACAACTGGATGGTCACAAACCTGCACTTTTTTAAATTCTTCCATGAACAGGACCCACAGATGATAGACACTGGTACCTCGTAGAACAAAGTTCAATTCTGAAAGCTAGTTCAATGTGTGGCTGATCTGCCATTCTGACATGGCTGTCAACTGCTGTAACACAACTGCTATGTGTGGGCAGCCTTCTACTCCAGCATCTACTCTGGCAGTGGCTGGGCAGAAGCTAAGAACAAAGCATGAGTGTAGTGACCTCTTCCAGTGGGGCTGGCAGAAGTTTCAGTGCTCACTCTCGCTGTCCCATGAGTTGCAGCTGAGTGCCTGCCTGAACTAGAAGGCCCCTTGCATTTAAAGGCGATTCGGAAAAGTTCCTTCCAGACAATGTCCAGTTATTCTGAACTCACGAAAGAAAACCCAGCATCCACAAAATAATCAGAAAAATAATCCTAAAATGTAATGTAGATTATATTTGAAGAAAACAAACTGAAACAAGACACACCTTCAAATACACAAAAGACCCCCAAAACAACAACAAAGCCAGAACCATGTTCTCACTACTGAGGCACAGCAAGCTCTAGTTCACCTCACGTGTTGGCATGCCGAGTTCATGCAGCAATTTTATTACAGTTTAGAACAAATTTGTTCACTTTGTGAACATTTCAGAAAGAAAGGAGTTTCTTGTTGGATACCCAGCCTAAAAACAAATCACAACTTCTTTTTTTAAACCAAAAAACATATTCTAGTCACAAGAATATCTGACGTGCCCTGTCTTGTCCTTCAAAAAAAAATTCTCTATGACATTAGTTATTAACAAAGATTTTATGAACAATGTTGGCACATATTTAAACTAACTTTCTCAGTAGAAGAGAATTTATGTTCCTAGCAAAAATTCATTGCCTGGATTAAGTGTAGGCAGTGTGTACAGGTGCAGTGCAGTTACAGAGAACTTACTGTAACCAATGTAACCTTTCGGTTTTTCAGAAATAGCAACCATGCAAAAATAAAATCCACATCCTAAAAACCCTCAGGCTTGGAAAAGTTTGTATGAGCTTTAATATCATCCTTTTTTTCATCTACTTGTTTGTGGATTGAAATTTAGAAGCACAATCAGTTTCATTCTATGTGGTTTACAGAAATTAAGCTGTTAGGCAAACTTAACATCAATTTCCCTTGTCAACAGTAAAAAATGTAAATAACTGATAAACAATGATGGGGCAGGTTAGTTACAGGAATTAAACAGGATTGCCCGGTATACTTAAACTGTATGCACTTAGCTTCTCAATCTTCCATTTCTAAAGCCATTAATCTACTTAGCCCGTTTAGTGAAGGCTGAGAAGTAATTTAAGCAGAGTACTTTGGCACTTAGGTGAATACAAGACACTCCTGATAGAGGGTTACAGGCTATCTCCACGAGAAGGGCATGACAAAATATTCCAAGGCTGGAAGTTGAAGCTAGGCAAATTCAGCCTAGAAATCAGGGATATTTATGTTCTAAAAGAAAAAGGAGTAATTTAACCTCTGGAGTAATGGATCTATGGAACATGTTTTACTCATCACTTAAAGAGTTTTTACTTAAAGACAGGGTGCTTGTTTATACTACCTAGTAGCTCAGAATAAATTTGAGGACCAACAGTGACTTAACTGCTTTATTATGAAGACAGTAAGCTTAGATCATCATAGAGCCACTATGTTCAGAATTCTGTAACCTGTTCCAAGAGACACATCACTAACTCCCATAGCACCCTCCACACATTAGGTTTCTCCCGTTGAGGGAATGGGACTTTGAAGAAGAGGCACAAAGACAAAGCAGGTGTAAAGTGGAAGCACTGTCACCCATTACCTTAGAGAGGTTCTCAGGAAAGGACCAAAAAGGGATGGAATGGAAAGGTTGAGATTAAAGACTAAAATAACAGTTGAGGATTCTGGTATTGACACAGTCTGTGAGGCAGGGCGGCAACTAGTAACATTTCACGTGAAAAAAAATTTAAGTAGATCAAGTTTATTTACACATTTGTATATTGACACACGCAATAGTTTTTCTGTGAAAATATGTTTTTTAAGATAGCATCCAAATTTCATTTCAGTGACAACATCACCTTTACATATCTACTAGACTGGTTTTTGTGTGTTTTTTAGTTTGTTTTTTGTTTTAAATTACAGGATCTTAGTGAATTGTGCAGTTTAACGTAACAGCTTCTTCATTCAGAGCACGGACCTGAAGCACAAGTGGCATGGTAAAAAATGAAACAACAAAGGACAAGGTGGCCAGTGGTGACTCCGCTGATTGACAAAGGCTTTTGCAACCCATGCACAAACCTGGAGTGCCAAATCTACTGGTCACATCAAGATTAATTGATTGAATACTGACGAATATTTTGTACTTGCAGTCATATTCAATTCTGAATTTGGGTGAAAACTAGAAAGAAAATGAAACATTCCTGACTCAATATAATGAGAAACACCACAGCATTCTCAAAATTAAAATTTGTTTTGGATGTGGTCATGTCAGAAGAATAAAACAGCAAGGACCCCTTATATGGCAAAAAGCTCTAAAACATCATGAGAGGGACTCCAAGAGGATCACAGTACACAAGGCACAATCTTTCATAAACAAAACAAATACCACAGTTGATAAAAGCAGTGCTCTGGTTTAAGTGTATTTTACTATACACATGTATTAAGAGCACTAAAAGCTGTAGCAAACATGGACAAAAGGATTTTTAACAGCAAAGAGTAGATTGCAGCAATATCATCAACACCTGCAAAAGAGGAAAAACTACCAGTGCAGAGAGCTGAGACTTCTTGTCTAGGCTATGTGTCCTTTGAAATGCAGAAAGACAGCAGACCAAGAATTATTTACACCCATCAGAAGCAATCTCCTTGCTAACTGGGGCATAACAACTGACCTCAAAGCAAGACCGCTGAATGACTGCAGACAAGAATGCATTTGGAAACATGGTTAATTACTGCTTGAAGCAAAGATCTGGATTTTACAGAAGCTCTGGTGGACCACTAGGTCCTATACTCTGGACAAGTGAAAAAGAACAGACAGGGCAACAGAAGAATAAAACGAAATATTTGGCTTCCTGATACCATTTCCAACCTGCCTTTTTATGGATTGGCATCACTAGTAATTACAAAAAAAAGAGGTGTAAAGGCATTTTCAGAACATCATTAGCGTAACACAGGGATGTAGGAAGCAATATAACTGACGCAGTGACCAGTTTTTATTGGGAGTCATAAATGAAAGGCGGCAAAAGGTGTAGCAGACACACTAAACAAACACAAGTTCCAAGAACAAAGCAGCGGGTTGTAAGACCCTACTCAAGGAAATCCTTGAGCAGCTCAGTCAAGCTGTATCATCCTTGCTAAGAATGCTGATGGGAGGAAACTTATTAAGAGATGCCAAATGATGAAGCACAAATGAGTCCACCTGATTCAAGTTAAAGAAGAAAACAGACATATATACTGTTCCACACAAGCTTCATATTTCAAATAATAAATACAAGTAATAGACTCTGAAAGCCAAGAAATTCATAGACTTACCTACGCTATAGCTTGCTAAACAGATAAGGAAGGTGTAATGCAGATCTAAACAACAACCATGGATGCTACGGTCACACATTCTCCTGGGACCAAAGCACCCAGAGCATAGCTCTGCCTTTGTGCCTTTTGCAATGCTTTACACAAAGAAGAAAGGTAAGAGTTACCAACTTCTGCAGATGCCATTTCATACCACAATCAAATCCTTTCCGAGTTTTGACAAGCTTGAGTTTTCACCATTACCTCTTTCAGAAACTTAAAGAGATTTTCTGCATTTGTGAATTTCAGCAAAGTACAGCAAACAATAATCAATGAACACTACCGTAATTTCCTCTCTACCAGAAAGGATTGAAGATGATTCCAGCTATGTAAGTAAAACGTATCTATTCCAGTATGAACTGCACAGAAACCAGCCAAGTAGAAAGAGTGACTTTTTCTGGGGACAATCCCCACATTGAAAATCCAAGGTACTACGCGCAGCCCAAAGTTATGGGTGGACACTGTACATCAAAAGCAAGTTAGATGATTGTTTAGAGAATTAAAGGATTACCAGCACTCAAAACTGTGCCAAAAATTATATGGAATTGTGGGTGTTCTTGCCAAGTTAAGGACTGCATGGGCAGTAATCACAAGGGATCACTCTGTAGTTTGCCCTTCCCAATCAGTTTAAAGATAGACGTAACAATGGTGTACAAGAGATGCCAGAGAAGATATGCAGGCAAAAGAGAAGAAAGAAGTGTACGTCTGAAACGTACATCCAATACTCTACAGATGTCTTTCAGTACATCTCACACACTTCCACTACGGGAAATATATTGCTGTTGGCCATAGCATACTCAAACGGTTGACGTAAATTTCAAAACTTCTGACTGGTAGCAGGTATTATTTCTTCCTTGATCACAAACATTACATGTATTATTATAAAACTATATTGCCATTAGGTGGAAAGGCAGCACCGCTAAGAATATAACTACAACTACTAAGCTACCAGTTAGATAGCATTATCAGATCTGAACAAGATCTATACCTTTACCTTACAAAACTGTTAGGTTTTGCTGGCCCTGATGATAACCTGGAGTGACAAACCTGTCAGCAGTTGACAAAAATATGACTTGCTGACAAACAGAAATTAAACTTATCTGAATGGAACTAATTTCTAAATGCAGACACAGTTAAGCTGCCTTTACTATGTTCCTTTAATATCTACCTTTCAGCATTTGTAGGGAGCTTATAAAAAAGATGGAGACCGACTTTTTACACGGTCTGATACTGACAGGACAAGGGAGAACGGTTTTCAACTAAAAGAGGGGAGATTTAGGTTAGATGTTAAGAAGAAATTCCTCACTCAGAGGGCAGTGAGGCCCTGGCACAGCTGCCCAGAGAGCTGTGGGTGCCCCATCCCTGGAGGTGCTCAAGGCCAGGCTGGATGGGCCCTGGGCAGCCTGATCCAGTGGGTGGGAGCTCATGGCAGGGGACTGGAACTAGATGACCTTTAAGGTCCCTTCCAACACAAGCCATTCTGTGATTCTATAATTCTATAATTATGTCTTGGTTCACCTCTCTGAATTTAAAAAGTCAATAAGGAAACCAGGTTTAAAATTACATAAGCTGTATACCTGGTGAATAAAGGCTAGATCTCACCTTTATAACCGGACATGTAAACCAGGCCTAAGCACGAGTTTTTCCTAAAACCTCTGTTCCTGTTCGTCATTACAAGATCCAGTCTCTGCTCCAGCTCTAACCTGAGCTACAGATTGCAACACACTGCCTAGAACATCTCTGGAGTTGTGACTGCTTGAGAGCACTATGGATGACAGCTTCTGACAGACCGTTCTTCCTCTCACAGCAATATTAAAAGGAGGTGAATCTGTTTTGCTTCAGTTCACAAATATGCAAGATGCCCATTTCCACACTTGTAAGTAAAGTAATGAACAGTCTCTTGGGAAGTGCTGTATCATGATTTTGGTCACCCTCAAGCAACTCAGCTGCCATATCTCTTAGAAAGAGCATCTGGTTTGTCAAGGAAAGCATTCTAAGTGTAGAGCCACGGATGAAGTCTTTTTGCCTAATTCAAAACACACATATCTCATCACGGGTAATGCACTGCCTTCTGTCATTACTTTACTACTGGATTTTTGGCTTTGATTATTCACTTCATCAAAGTAACCCTTTATTACCCAGCAATCACTATCAATGCCTCGCGTGTGGATGATATTCTTAGCATGTTCTGTAGCACTGGGGCTTTGTCAGCACTGCAGTTAGCCTGCTGCATACAATTAAATTACCTTCATTGCCATAAGCTCCTGCATCAAGACTGCATTTTCCAGGTCTAGCCTCTGGCTGTCTCCACGAGGTTTAACATCATAACTAAGGGGATCAATGTGGATGCTCTCCAGCTCCAGCATTGTTAGTTTCACTGCTGCCCTGTCGTTTTTCAACTGCTGGATGTAATCCTTCAACCGCTGTTCATCCTCCTTTGTAAACTCTGTATCACAGCTGCTTGCAGTTGAGCTTGTAGTACTGGAAAGAGAAAAAACAGCATTGAAAAATCTGAACAAATTTTGTATTTTTCTATCAAACCCTCTTCCAATATTTCATCAACACATCTAAGTCTTACAAGTCCACAGAAAGAACATACGTAATGTGGACTGGATGCTGCAAGATTCAGAAGATGCAGAAGGGTGTGACAAATTCAGAAAATAAATTCTCTAAGTTACATGAAGAAAATCAAACCATGTGACAACTTCTCTGCAACTTCTCAGATATTTAGTGAGGTGTAACTGAATTACTTTCTACGGAGTGGTGTCTTCTGAAACAAGTCTTAATAATAATAAAGCTACTTAAGATTTCCTAGCAATATCCAAGTAGATCTAGATTCTCTCTGCTGCTCAGCCACTAAGTCTTCATCTTCTTTGAGAAAAAGCATCAGCTAAGAAGAAAGAATCAGCCCAGCCCGCATTTCTCTCTGCTGATGGCAATACCAGTTACTACCTCAGGTATTTTTTAATGGACAGTTATAGTAATCAATCTAAGAAAAAATCCAGTGAGATGATATCAGATGGTAGGTAGATTTCACTGCATACAGACATTCCTTCAGGTCCAGAGGATTTTAAAACCAACCCATAGTTTAGCAGGATTTTAAATAAAAAGTCATCATCAGACTAGTCAGAACTTTTCTATGGGCATGGTTTCCAATAAACGACTGCCCGTTAGTCTGCCCCACAAATGTTTACAAAGAGATTGCAGAAAAGGAAAACTGATGTCTTGGTAGGAGTCGGGGTAGCTTAGTGGTGCCTCCCCACCTACATGCATGCCAGTGCTGCAGGGGGGCTGAGACTGATACAGCTGTAGAATTCTAGGGCTGAATATAGTTGCAACAACACTAAAAGGAAAATAAAATGCTGTGTTGTTTCTATAACCTCACTCAAAGCTGCCTGCTGTCTCCTGAGGTCCTGTAATCATCTGTTGGCTGAGGGATAAGTCATCCATTAACTGTGCTTGTCTGGAATGCTAGATGATCTCAGTTATCAGCAGGGGAATAAATCACTTTCTGTATCAAATTGCACTGCTGTTCCACATTTTTGTAGAAGGAAAAAAAAGCCCCACCCGCCACACGCTGTGAGAGTCAGGATGATGTCCTGAAATGTATTATGCATGTGAAAAATGGGAAGCCTATCTAGATAGGCTTGATTTTTCTCTTTTCTTTCAGTTCTACTTCAACTAAAGCTGCACTGATTTTTAAGTGCCTCTAATAATTGCCAGTCTTTCCACACATTCCAAGCACAACCTTGGAGGAGATAGAGAGTTGGCAGCTCTACAAAGATTTCTCAAAACCTTTCCCCCACGTGAAATATTGCAATATACTTCTTTCCCACAGTTCTCTATCAACTTCCCATTATACCTTCTTTTTTCTTACAGGTGCTGTATTTGCCACAATGCTAGTAAACTGGTCTTTACTTTTGTTTTCATCCATTTCCATCTGCGGTGGAGCACAAAACACCCAGTACCTGTACTGCACAGAAACTCTTTCAGGCTGAAAGAAATTCTTGTTCATGCTTGTTCTTCGTTAGAGAATCTCAAACACTCTGTAAGTCCAGCTTTATTGCATCTACTGGTGCCCCTCTGAAGTACACACTGATGTAAAAATCATGTGGGTAGACAATGTGAGAAGTATTTAATTCTATACTGAAGTCACGTTGCAAGTTTCCTCAGCACCCAAAGACAGCAATTGCACAGCTTTCCTGGATTAAATGTAAAACAGCTGTTGCTGGAGAAAGGAGAGCTCTGAAAGTCTACACGGGCTTCAAATTTTGGGACGCAAAGAGCTCATCTTAGTTTTCACTTGCAAAGGAAAGAAAATCTAGCTCTCCTGCTGGGAACGAAACACAAGCAAAAATGCTGATAAATCTATTGTTGTGCTATGTTGAAACGCACACTCACTGGATATTCAAAGATTTTGGCCCATAAAGAACTACGGCTATGCAAGTATATCCAAACTAGGGACGGCAGCCTGGGTTGCTGCCAGCAATACTCAGGCTGCTTTTACTTCAGTCCTGGCTGCCTGCCTGCCTGCCTGTCTGTCTGCAGCTGAGCTGGCTCCTCTGGTGAATTGCTAGCAAGGGCTTCTCTCTTTTTTTTTTTTTTTAAATAAGATTAGGGAAGTTTAATATGGAAGCTGTCTTAGCCAGCATAAGAAGGGACAAGAAAGAACCTTCCCTCTCCCCCAACAACTGGCAGCCGACCCCTGCCCAGAAATGAGGAAGGAGAATGGGCAGCAGAAAGCCAGGGTACAAAGCCCACTTTGAACAGCTGTGAAATGAGGACAGCATGATGAGCCAGTGCAGTAACACTGAAGTGTTTGTGAACTCGCACAGCACAGCTTTGCCAGGTTGTGCTCCCCAAAAAGCCCTACAACACGTCTTTCCACAGCCATAACGCTAGCCCACTGGTGCTGTCTTTTAGGGTCCACAGCTGGTGAGCACATGATCCTGAATTTTGATCACTGCTTTCCCTTTTAATGGCAACTGGGACAAAGGAAATCAGGCCGATAGAATGCAAGCTGGCATGGTATAATGTGCAGTTTTATTTGCTACTCTGTGTGTGTGTGTGTGAATCCAGGCAATACCTGGATATAAATGGGTCTTCCAACAGTGTCACTGAATAACTTCTATTACAGAATTTTGTCTGTAAAAGCCTATATAACATCCAGTTTATCTATTAAAAATCAAGTCAATAAATAAATCTGCAATTCAGCAATGGTGCAGATAATGCAAGGCTGACAGAACTGAAAAGACAGTGTCAGTACTGAACCCACTGCACCTTAAAAAAGAATACATGAACCAACTATCCTAGGTTAATCCTGTGGCTTGAGGTCTGAAACAGCACAATGCCAGAAGACAATAATTCCCAGAGAAGATGAAAAATGCTGCAACCAGCCAAAATACAAACAACAGCATGCCTGCTTAAAATCAGAATCTTTGGTGAAACCAAGCTCACTCCTGAGACTATTTCAGCCCAGCAATGAAGTGTTACACAGATAGCAGTAAGATACCTGCTGGAATATTCCTAAGTAACTTATTTCCATATTTCAGCCAAAACAATCCCGTATGTCAGTTTCTAATCTGAAATCTCTGGGGATTCTGATGAGAGATACAGTCCTGTGTTTGGCTGTGTCCAGGTATTCTGCAACACTACATAATGCTGACAAGAATTCCCTCTGCATACAAGAGAGTGGATCTTCCCTGCCATTAATCCAGATGTAAGGTTGGGGTTACAGGCACCATAGGGAATAAAACCCATCATTTTAATTTGGTATTACAATTGCCGTTCTTTCCCTTTGTTTCCTTCTTTTTCAAGATGCAGTCAAACCTGACTGGTAATGTATGTTCCACAATCAGGTTTTGTACATTAAAATAATTATGACTTCAAACTACACCACAGACCTACTTCTACTTTCAAAAATTAATTGGCAACACTGTTGTGCTGCTGCCAGTCAAATTAATTGAGATGCTTGCTATTATTTTTGTTCACTTCACCAGTATCAACCTCTGCAATGACATTTCATTTCATTTCATTTCATCTGCTCCCTTTTGCAGTCTTCAACCACTTGTCACCAGCGGCTCGCCAAGCATTTTTTCTCAGTAATGTGTTCAGCAATTTGACATTCACATTTTAAATGCCAAAGCTAAAGATGGGTAAACACTTCCGTTATAAGTCCCTACTCTACAGGATTTCAAAGAACAGGGAAAATTATTCATTTGCCACAATTCTCAGAGAAGGAGAGTTTTCATCACTTCATTCCCTCCACTCATTTGGTTACAAAGGGAAAAGGCAGTAATACATACCTGCAACTAAAAGCCTGCAGCACTAAAACAGTTACACTCAGTCTTTCAGATTCAGAGTGCATTTGAACTACATTATATAAAAATGCTTTCACTTAAGTGCAGTGGCCCCCAAATGTTGGTTCACACAGCCCTCACTAGTAATGTGGGCTTGTTCTATTGCCAGTTTTATAGACTGGCAAGTTCTTTAGGACAAATAAAAATATTAAGCATGCAGGAACATCTAGAAATCTGGAGTCTGCCTTCCTATCTTTGTGTTGATTACTACTGCAGTGGAAAAGAAAAGGAAATGGAAACCAGCAGCACTGAAGAACTGCAGAGGGCTGGAGGTCTGTGGCAATGGGATGTCAGTCTACAGCAGCTGGGACCCAAGTGATAAAGGGGCACATAAGGATGGATTGAGAGCTGGCAACACAGGCAGGATAACACCAAAAAACGTGAGTCAGGTACTGGGGAGAAAAGAAAAAAGATCCAGAATGACAGCTAGAGGAGAGTAGAGAGAATCTTCAATTTTTTAAATCAGAGACAGAACACGTAGTGATATAAATATAGAAAAAGTGTGTGCTTTTTGAAAGAGTGGAGATCTTCCACGTATGAGGTGCCACAATGGTGTCTGCAAGCTGAAAAGGGGATGCTTCTCTTTTGAGACAGGCTCCACAGGAGGGAGAAATCTAAAAACACCTCTATCAGCTGAACACAACAGAAAGAAAGAAGATTCGTATTTCATGCAGGAGCTGGAGTTTCAGATATGTTTTCACTGGCATGTATGTTTAGACAAAGAAAAATTACACTGGGAGCAGAGGAAAGTGGGAGGGACAAAAATGCGTAAGTGGTGATCAGAGCAGGATGTCCACATGCCTTTGACATGAATTTCCACCTTCGATACTGGAAGCTACAAATTATTTAAAAAAGAACTTTCAAACGTCTATGCTTCAGGTACATGTCAGACGTCTCACAAGGAAGAGAAACACTAGCACAGATGCTGCCACATTAATTTCTGAAAAAAGATGGTTTCCTTGGACTGACAGAGCAGCGTAAAACTTCTTCAAATAAAATGTTAAAATTTATCTCACATTTGAACCTCATTCCCTCAGGTTACCTTCTTGCTGGCTTTTTAGCTATTCTATGCTATTCAGATGGCAGGAAATAAGATCCTTTGGAAGAGGCACTGACAAGAAGAGGAAATTATATAGTACTAAAATAAACTTCTAAAAGTGTCAAAAAATGACAGCATTTGAATAAAGAACTGGCTCAAAAATTGACTTAAAATGAAGTTTTAGAGTGAATCTGAGAAACCAAAATAACTTTTAAAAAGAAAAATGTTCATCTATATTTATCCAGGATGCTTGCCAAATTTGTATCCATACACACACACATATATTCACTGCACAGAGCACAATTAGACTGCAGGCTGGCAACAACTCAAAACGAAGCTGTTAGCAGATGTATTTGAACTGGAACACTGATTCAATAATAGCTCATTTAAGTCTCATTGTTTCTTAGTTCTTCACAAAAACTGCATCAGCCAGCCCTTTTCTGGAAGAATCTGCTGTTGCTCGTCATGTTCATTTGCCACTTGACATGCATTGGAACAGCATGGGAAGGAAGAATTTCGAGGAGGTCAAACGGAAATGTGAAGGCAGAGGAAATGTTTCAAAATGAAGTGGCTGAATTTGCAACATTCAGGAAACAATACTTGAACTTCCAGAACTCCAATGGAAGCACATTTCTGATCTCTGCTTCTCTGTATATATGTTGTCTGCTTACAAGAGATACGAACAAGATTTACATGACCCAAGTTCCAACAAAACAGCAAGAAAGTTACTGAACTAAAACAAATGTAATGATTTTACCCTTTATGAGAAAGATCAAAGTTCCAAATCACCCATTTGCAACAAATTTACACAAAACCTTCTTGGCTGCAGTCTAGAGATGATTAGACCACTGAGCCATGGCGACTTGAGAAACAAAGCAAAGAATTAAGGTGAGGAAGGTATTCAACAAACATAATAAAAAATAACTTTTGATCTGAAATCAAATTCTTGAGGATCAGGAAAGCAGATGAGCTGTGAGTTACCTTGTGTGGCTGTTGGACGAGAGGCTTTCCCAGGGCTGCACACTACAGCCAGTGATTGCATAGGCTCCTCCGCAGCTCCCATCCAGTTTCATCAGCAAGGCTTTTGCTGCATTCTCAGCTGTCTTCCTGCAGTCATGAGCTCTCTTAAGCATCTGTGTGATGTTTTCATCACCTGTCTGGTCACCTAGTTTTTAAATAAACAATCTGTTTCAGAGGTTTGAGGAGGGTGATAAAAATTACAGCAATAGAGTTGCTTCCATGCATTCTCAGTGTGTAACAAGATAATGCTTACAAATTACCAATCTGTAATGTGAAAGTGACTTCACTTCTGTGTGATCATCAGTGGTAACTGAGTTTCTGGCCTGAATCCATCTCCCTCTCAGCCACAAGCTCGAAGTACTTGTTGCTCCAGGTACATTTCTTAAGTTATGTTTTACCTAAGGTAAAACATCAGTTTCTAAGGGCTTGCATTGCACATCAGGACCAGGTGAAGATGCTCCAGTTAGCAACACAATGGAAAAGCACCAGACCAAATTACAGCTCTTACTCCCAGCAGTCCAATGCTGCGTCACAGCACACATTTCCAGTGCCCTTTCTCACAAGCACCCAGGAGTTTGCCAGACCACCTTCTTAGAGGTTTCCTTTCCACCTGGAATGATTGCTCTACTTCGTACAAACAGCCTTCCAGAGTTTACAACCACGCATGCTATGCCAAAAGAATATGAGCACCACTGTTTATTAATTCACTCTAATTTAAAGTGACTCTGCAGCTGCTAAGCCACCCCTTCAGCAGAGGCAGGACAGACATCACAACAGTCACTATTTTTGTAGTCCTAACTACAGCTAGAGTCAAGTCAGCAAAGTCAGACAACCTGGTGGCTACACTGAAAGTCTGAACAATGCTACACATCCATACCTAACAAATACAATGCAAAGGTGTCAGAGCTATCAACAAACAACAGCTTGTTATGTCAGACTTTGACCTCATCCTCATTTGAGTCAAATTAAGTGCATGCAGTAGAAAGAACTTTAATGGAGAAGAAAGGGAGCGAGAATGCTCTGTTAAGAGCAGCTGGATCTGTGTAGCTGCAGGTGATGCAGAAGCAACTTCCACGCATTTCCATTCACAGATGTTGGTATAAAACTGGACTGTTTTTTTTTAAAAAAAATTGCTATTTCATCTATGTGTTTTTTCATCAAATTTCACAACTGATAAAGGTACATAAATCAAACACAATCTCCTCCAAAACTATGTTATGTAGCATGAAATGGGCACTATTTATATCACAGGGCTGTAATTGATAATACTATAAAAAAGAGCTGTATATAGACATATATTTAAATCTAAGCAACATTCTCTTTTCATTCAATGCATGTAAGATGATGCCCTACTCAAACCCAAAATATTTCTCCTTTCTAAGATTTCTTTGTATCCCCTATGTGAGTAGAAAACCCACAACTAAATTAACTTTTGCTGGCCAGTGATCTCTTTGAGCAGGAAAAGTGCATTGTGGAAAGACACTGGAAGGAAGGTGGATGAAAAATTCAGACATCACTGTACTTTTTACTGTGGGACACTTGGTGCACTGGCAAAGTCAGCTGCCCCGAGGACTGCTGGCAGCACTAGAGGAGACACAAAACAGCTGAATGGTTAATAGCACAGTGACTATGGGACTAGCACATCCAGACTTTCGAAACAGGAGGCTGCACTCATCAGCC
Source organism: Penelope pileata (assembly GCA_013396635.1). Taxonomy (NCBI): domain Eukaryota; kingdom Metazoa; phylum Chordata; class Aves; order Galliformes; family Cracidae; genus Penelope; species Penelope pileata. The sequence continues at coordinate 167,298 of WBMW01001145.1, read as the reverse complement.
TTGTGGCTCTAAAGCCAGATGGTTACTTTGTCCCTAAAAGCTTTCCCATTGCATTTCAGTGATTCCTAAGAAGCTAGCACTTCAAATTACTGTCTCAACCAGGCAGTTAACCATGCCTCAGTGTAGCATGCAAAGCTACTCTTCTCTTTCCGAGAGCTTCTCTTCCTACTCAAAGATTACTACAGTTCACTTCTATCAGTAAGAGGAATAGGTCTGCAAAACACAGGGTACCATTCTTTGTGTAAACATCTCTTACTATCAGTAAAACAGGAGCAGCAGTAAATGTCAAGCTCCAAACACTTCTGAACAGCACCACGACAGTAGCTCACTCTATTAGAGAACAGCACATTCCAAAAAGGGCTACCTAGCCTCAAAATTAACTGTCTCCAAAGTAAGTAAAATCCAGAACACAGAGGCTAATATCCCAGACAACACAGCAAAACATAAGCTACAAAACTGAAAAATTCCAGAGCAAGGGTAAAATGCGGAGTGAAAAACTAGAGCTTTCATTTATTTATTTATTTTTAAACTACTATATGCTATTTCCATACTGCCTTAACCTCAGTTTTAAATTGACTTTGGGGTAGTGGCACAGTCAACGTTGCTAGTGCAATCAAAATTCGTACTTGTAGTTACCACAGTTGTATGACCTTAAGCCACATATGCTCATAAGTATCACTTAATTATTCCACCCTGTACAGTTGCATGTCTGAAGCAGTCTCACCACTGCCAGAACAGGCATCCCCTAGTGACAGCACACAAAGTATAATCCAAATCACTGGTAAATTTTATGATTTCATTCAAGGCTCTCTTTTTCTTTTCCCCTCTTCTTTGGGTGTGGAAAATCACTTACTGAGTTCAGAACAAGAAAGGGCAGACAGCATTGTTAAGCGGTGGGTCATGAGATGACCCACTGTTACAACTAAGTCTAATGCTAATGAATGTGAAAAAAAAAATACAATAAATAAAGTGAATATTTGAAATCTTACCAACAGAACCAACTCCTGCAGCTCTGAACTGCCCAAGAATGAGACTCTGCTCACTTTCTGCCAACGTCAACAGCAGCTCATACGCTTCTATGCACTGTTCACTGAAAGAGAAAGCAAACCACAAGAAAAAAAATCACACAACATAGATCTATAATTTGGAAGTGAAAAGTACTTGCAATCAGCAACAAAAGAAACATAGCTGATGAACTACATGATTCCCACTATGCGCCTAGCAGCAGGGGCATCAACAGCTTTGATCACAAGCATTCCGCAGTCTCTCTTCCCTACTGATGGTCACAGGTTGGTCTTCAAACAGAAGATAATGACCTGATGTGAGGTGAGCTCCAGAAGCACGTTGGAAACAGGCAGCAGTATGCCTGATGGTTGACATTATCCCCTTGAGAAACTCTTTTCATGCCTGCTTAATATACACAATGCAGTACTCTATACTATACAACTATACTATATTATAGAACAATACTATAGAAACTACTGTAAGAAGAAAAGGAAATATAAGAAAAATACTTGTTTCTCTGTCCTGGCTGTAAGATTTTCCTCCATACAGGACAACAGATGCTATGCAGAGTTCTGAGTCACTCACTCCTGTTGCATTTTAATGTGTTTGAAAATAGATGCATACCTATTGCAATTTACATTTTCTTGTAATTTGCCCAAGGTTGACAGTAACAGAATACACTCTTAAAAGGCACAAAATTTGTCCTCAGACCAGAAGTGCTTGCTCCAAATTAGCTGCAGTTGGGGTTAAATAAGACCATCTTTTCACATACAGTTTAAAGTAAATTTAGACACTTGTAACCAAACACCAAAGAATTCACCCAAAATTCCAACTGATGTTAGAAGTCACTCTGTATTATGTGGAGCGACTCTGAAGTCACTCTAAATTACATGGAGTACAATACAGCTCCTTGGTCTACTGGTCTTGTGAAAGGTACTAGACTAAAATAGAAAACCTGTACCTTAAGATCAAAAACAGCAGACGAAGTCCAACCTACACATAATTCAGAGGAACCTTACAGGACACTTTTACTTTCAGGGGACAGGTTTTCACTATTTTTCCTTAGGAAATCCTTTGCTTTCAGAGGAAATGTCTGAATATACCAATGATGGTATCTGGGCAAAGGAGACAATGGACTTACGAACGTGGCATGCAATTTAGAGAGGCATGATACAATCTTTCTCCTGCTATGTGACAAGAAGCGATAGCAACGTTATCACACTTGGATGAGTTCTTGGTATGTTAATTTTTCCTCTACCTACCTCCCAAATATAATCATCACAGTTTTTCCTACGTGTGCATAAAGGTATGAAAGATGAGTAAAATTTCCCAATCTCAAATGTTAATTCAGTATTTACAAATGAAAAGATAAATCCATATGTTAGATTGAGTTTGCTGCTGCTGAACTATGTCTGAGATACTCTCGTAACAATAACTTCAGTTCCACAGTTTGTCAAGCAGTTTAACCAACAGCACACTTTTTTCAGGGAGGAACCAGAAGTTCCTAGTGTTGGGATGGCACACCAACAATTTCACTCCCAGAGACTCCTATCAAGCGTCACCTGCTCCTTCTTCTGGCTGAGCCACTCCCTGCACAGCTACATACCTGTACTGCAATGCAAGCCTGAGGGCTGTGGCATTGGACTCATACTTTCCAACAAGCATGCTCATCCTCTCAGCGTTGCTCTTGCACTCTTCCAATGTTATTGTCAGCAAGTCATTTTGGGACTTCAGGTGCTCAATACGGCTGTAAGAAAGGAAGTAATGTGCAACCTTCATGCTTAGCTTGCAGACACCATCCTGAAAACTCTAAAACAATTGTAATTTAAAACAACAGACCATTTGGCTTACACATTCTTTTTAACGATGACAGCAAAACCTATCAGCTCTGTGTCCCAGGGCAAGAACCAAGAGGGTATTTGTTTCTCTTTGGACAGCCTCTACTCCTTTCTGTTCCAAAAAATGTAATAAGTAAAGCATAACCCTGTGAAACAGTAGCAAGCAGAAAGCTGTATTTTTATTTTGTAGCCATAAGATTGTGCAGGATAGCTATCTTATTAACCTTCTGCTTAATCTTTCTTCCACCATTCCTCCTTTCCTGCTGCCACACTTGCTGCTTGTTTTAATTGCTGTATTCATTAGTGCAATGTGTGGCAGTATGTACACATCATGCATCTGCATAAATGCCCCTTTCTTTGAAATATTCAGAATAACCATTTCACTCAAAGTACCACAACTTCCAGAACACAAATGGAGTTTCAATGACATAAACCTCCAAAAGTTCTGGCAGGTCAAACAGCTCATATCAGAACTTAATCATAATATGCTTCTCAATTAGGTTAACTCTAAATCTGAAAATAAGGCTTCAGAACATTGGTATTATTGATTATTCTCACAGTTGTTAACCACAACACACATCAATATATCATGATTATTCATGGGAGTTGGACAAACACTAAGGACAGGTAAATGATTTCAAAGTTGGGAAGAAATCAGTGCCACCAATAACTCTGGAACCACCCACTTCTTAACAAAAAGAAGAAAGAGAAGGGTTAGTATACTATTTCATCAGCAATCAAAACAAAGCCCTGAGTTTCCCAGTTCTTAGACTTTAGAGATGCTTCACCTCCTATTTCTCCTCTGACATCTCCTATAAGGACATGCTGTCAATGGAAAATTTGTGCAGTGCACAGCAGAAAAAAAAAAAAAGAGAAAGAAAAAAGAGTGAAACACTATCTATAAATAAAAGAGATATTGCACTGGTCAGACTAAATTTGAGATAGCTGTGGGGAACAGAGAACTTTCAAGAACTCTGAGACATAATTCTCATGCTCCTGATCCACACTTTTTGATCTTATGTGCCAAACAGGTTACTGAAGCATTGGTTCTGTTAGGGCTTCTAAAGGATATCAGCTGTTTTTTAATTGCAACCAGAACGCTGCAATCTTTCTTCTGCAGCCAGAAGTCTTTTCAATGGTATGCATGCCACACCACCATACATCAGTACATTCATGGATACAGTTAATGCTTTAATTCTGCTTCTTCAGGACCAAGCAAAGCAAGCTACTTCCAGAATGATGGAGAACAATTTATGGACATCCTGATTTCTAGAACCAATGTATTTTATGGAAAAATGTGCCATGTTTACTTGGTCAACCATAGTCAAGGACACTGTACAGCGCAAACCAGCACAGATGAAGGTGCCAAGCTGATCTAATAACACATGACAAAACTGCCATAGTCACAGAAAGAGTCCTTAGCAAATTTTCTCTTCACCAACTACATTTCATGTTCACTGCAGCTGCCAGGGTTGAGCTTGGACTGAAAGGTGAAATGTTCAGAAAATAAAAAAAGGAGCAACTTCAACAAAGTTAACTGCAAACTCTACATCTAAGCCCATCTAAATTTTCACCTTACCTATTTAATCTCTCTGTCTCCACTTCAAACTCACGGATTTTACTTTCAGAGATAGCAGATCCATGTGAATAAAGAGTCTGGAAGATTTCCTGGATGTTTGAGCAGTCTTGAAGGGAATGTGCCAAATGTTCAGCCACCGTACTAGACACCTGCACAGGGTAGTTAACAGATCTTTGTGAATAGATAGTGACTGAATTACTCTCAGAAGCAGTATGCATTGAGAACTGAGTTTTCCTTATTCACTTCAAGATATTCATTATTCAGTTTTTACTGTGAATTTTACATTCAGCAGAACATTAATAAATTCTACTTTAAGAAGCTATTTTGGTTTAAAATTCTACCAAACAAAGGGTGAAGCTCAGTATTTCATCACACATTTAAAAAGCCTGAACTGTAAGCTATTTACTGCCTTGAAACCTTAGCCAGAAGTCTGAGCCAAGTTCTTCAGTGAAACACATTAACACACAGTAGCAATAGCACTGTGGATTTACAATAGCATTACTAAAGTTAGTAGTTAGCTCTCTGTTGATTTGGAAGTTGTGGAATGCAACCGGCCTTTTCTTGAGAGGTAGTATTTTGGACTAAATGATTCCAAAATTATCCTCTTACAGCCACTCAGGGAATGATTTCTAGCCAAAGAGCACAAGAAAATGAGATTATTTACATCAGGTAAAATCCCCTCTGTTAAAATATTTTTCTCAAATTAACTTCTTAAAGTTTGTTTTCAGTTAGCTCAGATTTCCATTCAGAAAGAAAACAATGCTGCTTTAAACAGAACAAAAGTCATCTTCAGAAGGTATCGTACATGCACATAATTATTAGTCCTTACCCCTATGCTGCTGATTTCTGATCCTAAGACAGGTCTGTCAGATGACGAAGACTCTGATCTTGTCTTTGACAACTTCACTCTTTCAGCAATCTAGAAGTCAGAATGCTGTACAGCTTACAAAGGACCCAAGAAAATGACACAAAACGTATTTGTTCACTAGCAGTATTTACAAACCTGAAGCAAGCTACTGTCAAGTTGACACCTGTGCTGTAACTGAGAGAATTACAACTGTTGACACTTTATTTCTCTCTGCTGCTCAGGTTCCTGAGCCTACTTAAGGCTCTGGAAAACTCTGGGGATTCTGTGTATTTCCCAGTTAATCACATCCCTGCACAGCAGCTGTGCAAAATGAAGTCTGCCTCTCCTACATAATGAGAAGCACTACTGCAACCCACAACAGCTCACCTTGGCTATGGGAATGTCGTTGCTACTGCTGCTTGTGCTCAACTCTCCTGTGCTGGGGTTAATGGGTCGGTTTGCAGAAGCGAGACGACTTGGGCTGGATGGGCCTGTTGCCTGTACACTTTGCAAACGTGTCTGCAGTTCCCGAACCTAAAATAAAAGAAAACATTCTGTTTTTCCAGTTTCATAGTTTAAACGGCTCAGAGATTTTTCTCATTGTCCAGCCAAAGCTCACAGCTTCTGGCTTGAGCACAGATGTTGTATTTTGTCCTGTGGTGGCTGCAAAGTTTCCGTGTGGGGAGCAGATTGTTTTAAAATTCTACTCCTGTGAAGTTTTTTTAAAACTCTGTCGTGAAAATATGTAAATGTAACACTGTATGGTAATTACTCTGTGTTTCAGTTTGTTTTGTATAGCCCGTGGGTGTCCAACCTTTTGGCTTCCCTGGGCTGCACTGAGTGAAGAGGAATTGTCTTGGGGTGCATATAAAATATGTAATATATTTAATGTACACAACTAACAAAAGGTTTGAATACATTTTTATTAAAACTTTAAAAAAGACCAACAAAACCATGAAACGAGTGGGATATTTGACCTCATTTCTGTGAAACTAACACATCAGTCCGGTGTGATGGCAGTGGCTGCAGTCCTCAGTGAGCTCTCAAGGTGCTCATCAGAGATTTTTGACAGAATTTTACTCTTCCTGTTCTTCACCCTTAGAAACAGTTGCTCACAAATGTACGTACTGCCAAAAAGCAGAGATGTGAGTAAGGAGTGATTATGAAGTGAGGGATAAATTTCTCTGGTAAGAAAGGTCTTATAAAAGTCCAGCAGAGAGACATGACCAAACTTTTCTTTGAGTTGAATGTCTGATTGCAACTCTATAATGAAAACCAGCAGGATGACTGAAAATGGAGCTGCAAATGTGCCAAAAAATTGATAATTTTGTCTTGAAACCTCTTCTCAAAATTCTTTATCAAAACACAAATCAAAGCTGTGTATTTTTCGCTATTCACAGGACTGTGTTTAGCCAATGTATCAACATGCTTAAAATTATTTGTGTAACTGGAGTTAGCACTGCACTGGGCCCTCATGCAGTGCCAGATGCTGAGTGAGGGGTGCAGGGCAGGGCAGCCTGCAGGCCATGAGTTGGACATGCCTGGTACAGCCCTTCAGTGCAGCAATACCACCTGTATAGAAATTATTCTCTCTGGGTGTGAAGCTAATGCTCTAGCCTTGGATTATGACACCTGAACAAAAACCAAAGATCCTGCTAGCAGTGGAAAGCTCCGGTGTTGAAGAAACTCTTGACACAAACATATCACAGGATGACTGTCAAGTTTAAGGGTCAAAAAATTCAGATGTTAATATCGCCTTCAAAACTAGAATTAAGAAACTACCTCACAGCAAGTAATGTACATTAAAAAAAAAAAAAAAAGAAAGCTAAGTGCCCAACCAACAGTTTGCAGAAGCCCTCTGCACAACACTGCACAGCCCCCATAATACAGGGGCCTGCAGGGGGGAGGAAGAAAGGCCTGCAGGAGCCAAGCTGCGTTGCTGAGCAAAAGATTATGGTGTTTACCTTGGAATAATTCTTAACAAAGAACAAATGGCTTGCTTAACACAACAATTATGACACCAGGTAAAGTGACAGAGCTCACTTTTCCCACTGAACAAGTATCCTGGTTAGAAGCAAAGAGTGAGATGAGAGAAGGGGGAGGAAACCACGTGGAGAGGAAGTTTCCCTGAATGTCAAATGTTGACTTTAATACGCAGGTTTCTACACGGATTATGTTAGAATAGTTCACCTGCAGAACAGAACTTGTGAGGTTTAACCAAAAATCCAGTGAATAAGAAGAGTACAATCCACTCGACAACCGCCTGAAGCGTGAAATGCAACTTTGACACCCGTTCTATAAAAAAGGTGGGATATCCACACAAATATAACGCATTACACAAAGGACTGATGAGGCAAGCTGAAATCCCACAGTAAGAAAATATCAAAATTGAAGTCACAATAAAGCTTTCAGCCTTCTTCAGCTTCAGCTTACTGAGTGCAGTAAGCAACTTCTGTTTGAAGCAGAGGCAGTCAGCACGCTCTGTGCAACGTGCACAGATCCCTTCAAGCTACTACACAGACAGAAGAGTCCAAGCTGGATCTCTCTCCAGCCACCAAAGCAGTGTCTTATGTCTCCTACAATCCTCCACAGTCTGCTTCTATGTCCCTAAAGAGACCTCTGCCTCAGATGTTACACAAACTGAAGGTCAGGCTGCCTGAGCACTTGCTGTCAGAACAACAGAATTTTCAGGCAGGTGCAAATCACAAGGAGGAAAGGAAAAAATTCTTTACTTAGTAGAGCAGAATAATCGCATGCTACTAATAAAAGGCTGTAGGTGGCAACAACAAGAGCACACAAAGGCTAACTGTAACTTCCCTCTTCAGTCATGGAGGGTGCTACACATTACACAGTGTGAATACAAATGGCTCCTTTGATCTTTGTGTCCAGAAAGGTAAGTATGCAACACTTCCAAGCAAAGTCACAATGTTTCAAAGAACATATTCGCCCCGGAATTATACATCTTAAATGCAGTTACACCATCGAGTTAATTGAGCAAAGTGTATAAAAAGCACATTTAGAGCATCTGTCTTCCACGTATTTGCAGCTGAGGCCTCCACATATAACACACATATAATTTCAACATGTCTACAGAGGCTTTAATGCAAACCTTAAGGACAGAGCACTGTACTGATGCAAACCAATCATTTTAGCTTTCTGACATGCATAAAGCTGAAATAAACCACGTATGTGTGTTTGTACTTGCAGATGTTGTACGCCAGTGCAGACAGGATTTGTAGCATGGCATTAACACTGAAGAGAAAAAGAAAAAAGCAACCCCAAAACTTCACTAAATCAAAATCACATGTATTACTATTTCTTTAACTTACACTATTTCAAAGTAAATTCCCAAGTGCTTAAGTTACAGCATTGCTTATAAGCGTACAAACAGGAAAACCACATTGGACATTCTTCATAAAATCAAATCTCTGCCTTAATGTCCAACTTAAAAGTTGCTAAAATATTTACCTACGCCCAAAGCCTCATATTGGAAGCCTTCAATCCAAAAGTAAGTAATATTCTAAATATTCTAACAACAACCAGGAAGTGGAGTGTGAAAGTTGCTTAAAATGAATCATTCACTCCAAAATTCGAAGTCGCCTTATGCAAGGACAATAGTATATCTTGTGCAAATTGGCTTCCTATACTCTAAGTTTCATTACCGAGTAGTAATTATTGGCCACAATTATACATGCAATCATTCTTACTGATCTGTAGAACAACATTCATAACAGAAAGAAAAATGAACATAGTTAAGACTGCCGCTAGGCAAAGCTTTGCCCAGGGGAGCATTTATAAAAGAAAACAGAGAACACAGCACATTTATCAATCTACGCAAGTCACTGCTTTAATACTGTATCACAGAAGCAACCACAACTTAAAAAGGCATGAACAAGCTGTCTGCTTTCTTGATATACTTACCGATTCAGGCCTTCATCTGAGACACTACATGCTGAATTAATTGCTATGAATAACTTCACTAACTTTAGCAACACTGAGTACTGGATAGTAATTCTGTGCAGAGTAACAGAACAAGGCTGCCTTACTGGCGAAGTCACTCATCTCACAATCCACACATTCACCAGGGCAGAACCTCACGATGGGGTGGCCCACCCACCACACTGCCCAGAGGCAGCTTAGGTGACTTTTTCTGGTCACCAAAACCTTCTCCATGAACAGAGCAGGACGTACCATCTCCTCTGAAGGTACTTTTCCACACTAGTAGTAATTCTACAGGAAAATTAGGAAGATCAAAGAATAGGAATCAAGGGGAAAAAGAGTTTAGAACAGACAGTGTATTTTCTGGATTGGTGAGTGCATGAGTTATAAAAGCACTAGTTCAAAAACCATGACGAAAAATTGTCTCACCGCCAATCCATGATCTTGAATCTTGTCACTGTCATGATACAAATTATTCTGAAGATAACTTTTATTAGCAGATAGAAGGCCATCACAGTAGTGCACATACGACTCAATAAACACTGGGAATTGGGTGAAAGAAGAAGAGCTGATCTTACAGGAAATGAGTGACAAAGTTGGAAAAATCTAATGGACTAAGATAAGTTAGGCAAAAAAAACCAACAAAAAAACACCCACACATCAAAAAAGTTCCAGTAAAAGGTAGGTAAGAGCAGTTTGTGAGCTGGGGAGGAATAATGTGGAAGGACTTACAAAAAAGTGTATCTTAAACATCTGCATCATATTTAGTCTAAAGATAGGAACATTCAGAAGGATATCAACATTTTCAGAAAGTCCTAAAAGTCTAAATGGAGATGGAAAGGGGCAGACAGGCAGATGTAATTACATGATCAGAAGAAATGAAGGTGAGGGAGTATAGAGGAAGAAAGCAGCAATCCAAGGAAACACCTGTGAAGACCACAATTGGGGGGGGGGAAATACAAAAGAGGAAAGATCTTTTGAACAGCTGTAGGAAGCCCAAAGAATTGTAGAAGTAAAGAAGGAAAGAAACTGCAGCAGAAGGCACACCGAGTCACAAGGCAAGTCATTAAACTTCAGAGCAATGGATGGAGTTACCAAGGTAAGTCAAGTACAAACAGATGTTCTCAAGTAACTGATATAAACTTATTTAACTTCAAATTTTATTTGTTAATATTTGGTGTTTAGCAATTGTTCAGTTATTTTTCTTTTTTTTTTTTCCCATTTAAATGCTGAGAACTAGAGTAGGAAAAAAGCAAAATTTCTTGTGGGAACCTTCAGAACTAAACAAAAAGCAAAGATAGGAGAAAAAAGGGGCTGACAGGCTGACGTGCTACAGTAATAATGCTGGATTTATGAACGACTTCATAAGTGATTAAGAAGTGCCAGGGATGTGTTTGCAGATATGAACAGTATACTACAGAAACTACTTTAGTGGAACATGCTCATTATCTATAATCATGAGTCTAAAAAACTTATTTTTACTCTTTGTATTTCACACATGCATACTCACAACTTCATGATTTCTTAACATACCCCAAGTAAGAAGCACAGCTACACGCTGCCTGTTTTTACTGATTTCCATATTCAAAGGACACCTGCTGCATTTGTTCTTAAACAAAGTAAGATGCATGCATGAGATTCTTTTTCTTGTATCCTACTTTCGGCCTATCTACATTCTGTATCCTTGAGCCCTATACATAACATCATGGGATGTTTTCAGCATTTTAATATCACTTCAATTTTTTTTTCCTGCTATAAAAAGCATGTAGATAAAGTACAACAAACTATATGAACGAACATCTCTGCCCCACTTTCCATTTTATTCATGCATACTACAGATCAGTGGAGGAGAATCATCAGCACTGGGCCCAACAAGCCAGATTTCCCACAGATTTGCCCTCGTGGTTGACTGGACAAGGTAGTCGTGAGCTGCCATGAGCTTACATCGTGACAGATGTATTTTCCGGTATTTACGAGGGCCATCGTCTCAGTGAGTTCTCTGGAGATGAATCAACTCATGTCTGCGGTCATTAGCTCAGATAGGGCATTTACAAAAATCTCTCTCAACTAAAAAGAGATTAACTTTCAAGAAATAAGTAAGAATTTTACCGCTACTGGAAGCTCTACTCCTCTGGCAGGACCGAAAATCAATCCACAGTTTGGAAAATTACATTGACGAACAAAGAAAAGGAACAGAGACACGGATTCATCTATGGGAGAACAACTGTCAAGGTTAACACATACTGGCACTTTTAAGGAGCCAGAGAGGCTGCAGTGCTCTGGGTGATACACGTGCGTTACCAAGTGCTCTGCAGCTTCTGACACCTTTCAGACAGTCCCTCACACAGGGATCCATGCAGACCCTTGGGAAGGATCTGAGTGCTGTGCCTCTACAAAGGACGCAAAGCAAGGAAAACCAAGGTCGTGGCACTGGAACGCAAAGGCTGGGTTCTCTGAAAGCTCTGAGCATCCTGATCCAGGCTAGCACACAGCGGAAACAAAGTGAGGGCAGTAAGCTTATCTCAGGCTCCTTCCCATTTAATTTTATATTAATAACAGAGCATTTTCATATAAGCTTGGAAAAAGAAGCAAAGCTCCTTAATAATTGAGATATTCCTGTGCAAGCAAATAACATGCAACTGATGCCCCATCCCCAGAGGTGCTCAAGGCCAGGCTGGATGGGGCCCTGGGCAGCCTGATCCAGTACCTGGCCTGGAGGTTGCCAGCCCTGCCTGAGGCAGGGGAGTTGGAACCTGATGATCCTTGGGGTCCCTTCCAACCCAGGCCATTCGATGATTCTATGAAGTGAGTAGAGAATCTGAAATAGGTTTTGGATGCTACTGCAGGTTTCTCATGCGTACCAAGACACAAGCTGACAGAACAGCTCAAGGATCACCTTAAGCTGTGATACTAATCTCTAAAGGCCCATAACGTATCAGTGTTCTTTAGCAATCTGGAGCAATGCTTTCCCATCCCAATGTGATTGGTGCCAAAAGAAGGAGAGATGAGCTGCTCATGCCAGCTTTGTGTCATCTGAGAACAGTATGGGCTCAAGAATGCCTGCACAGCCAGTGATTTAATTTCTTCTGTGGTTTGGGTAGGTTTCAACTGCCTGCAAGAATGAAGTATTTTGGGAAAGCTCTCATGCTAAAATGAAGTTTCTTGGAGTGAGGAGCTAGAAGGATGGCACGCTAAAAGCTGTCGTTTTCTACTCCATCATAGGTTATGTTTTCATTAAGGCCTTAAGTCAAAGATAGCTAAAACATCAGGTCTGGTTAGTTTGGTGAGTTTGGAGCAGATACAAAAAAAAATCATCACGACTGAAAGCATTTGATAAACTGCACTAAGCTGTAATGGTGACATATGGTTTATGCAGAGAATAGACTTCACAGACATCCAGAGCTGGAACTGCATTTTCATTTTAGACCAAGTTCTTCACAGCCTCAGGGAAGCCTGAACGTTGCCCATACTGATCGCTTCTAACGCCAGCACACTGCTGGGTACCAAAATGAGGCACTATCAATTTGGTAACTTTTTCTTTTCCATCAGCAAAACCCCTCAACTTTTATTTCGCAGTCACGATGCAGGTTATATGCTATATACTGCTCATCTGACTCACCTGGTGGATACAAGAGGTTCCCTGTAAGAATACAGACACTACGTTCTCTACTACTGTTCAAGCCTGTTACTATACTTGTAAATTGCAATGCTTTGTTTCCAATTTTATTCTAGTATTAATCCCATGAACTAGTACAGAAGTACCTCAGCATCTTATTTATATTACTGGATTCAGAATAACGATAAGCTATGTGTGCAGGTAAGCAGTTTTGGGGATACTGACCACTCCAGACTTAAATAAATTCTGGGCTTAACATGACAATATCACACGGAGCTAAAACACAACTCTGTGTTATTAAACTAGCTACACTGCAGGCACCCTACAGAAAGAAGCGATTACCTCATTTACTAATGATGTGTGAGAAACAAACACTTCATGTACGTTGTTTCATAGCTACTGCTCTAGAAAGCAGCACAATCTGTTAACCAAGCACATTAAATACCTAATTAAATTAAATCTCCAACAAGCCTGAGAAAAATGTATTGAAAGCACTCTACCTGATTACAGGCATTGGTCTAAAGTAACAGACCTATTGATCTGGTCAACTTCAGCTTATTCGCTTCACCCAATTTAATTTGAGAAGCACAATAACTAAATTTTAGTTGGATCTCCTTTTCTGCTCTCCAGGGAAATAATCTGGAGTGACTCTGAGTTCAGCTGGCATACAGAAAATATTTAATAGGTCAAACAAAACATTTATTCTTGCAACTATGGACACGTCGTTGTACATAGTTACACAGTGTACCTGATAAAGTCATATGCTATAAACACACTTCTCCAACGGGGGCAATAAAAAAGTTGCTCTTTAAGTTCAGGGTGATATTAAAAAATGTATTTCAATGAAGTCCTCTAAAAGCTCAGTGAAAAAAACTGAAAGAACCTCCCAGCTGTGCCTGAATACAGTCTGCTCAGTTTTGTTAAGCTCTGTGCCAATCCAACGTTAATCCTTCATCTACTGGAAAGTTAGGGCAAGATATCTGTCCAATCTACCCAAGAACTTAATTAAAAAGGCTCTATCACCTAAACCGGCTTGTCGTACACTCGAGACAGCTCACAGTCCTCACAGAGCACCCCTGGGGCCACCACCTCCCCAGCCAGAGACTGAGCACCATCCGACAGCAGCCCAGCTGCTTGCACCAGAGAAGCTGAAGCCAGTACTTAACTTGTGCTGCCCCACAAATGCTTGGTTCGCTGGGAATTCCAACACAGGCTGACCAACTCAAGCATTATCTACGTGCACAGAGACAGCCAGTGTTTTCTCATCATCTAACTCAGTCCTCTGCTCTTGCTGGCAACCAGACTACGGTTTTACACAAATAAACCCAACACTAGAATGAAAGCCACTGTATTAACTGGGCCAATTAAAAGCAGGTTTTTTTTTTTTTTTTGCTTTTCTTCAGATACAATCCCAACATCCTGGTTTTGATAGGTATCTACATAGTCATGTATTTCATCATACAAGCGTATCTTTAATATTTTTAAGCTCCATTTTCAAAGTAGTCATTAACCTTGCTCATTACTCTCTTCAAAACCACAACCCTCTTGTCTATTAGACACCTCATAGTTTAATTTCTACTTAATTAGCCTCATGTAGTTACAGTTTATATTACTTCTTTATTGCTCCAGCCTTGTCCCTGAGCAGCAGCTAGCTCCCATTCTTCTTTGTTTTCTCCAGCACTCAAAGAGAAAGCAAATTCAGATTTTGCTTTGCCGGGTTCAACAAGACGCTAAGTCACTTCTCCAAGAAAGCTGCTCGTTTTTAAGACCATCCTCTATAATTTTTTTGTCGATTTAAACTGAATCTTTTTAAGCATAAAATATAAGAACTACATAAAATACTCCAGATAGATCTCACCACTCAACATAAAGTGCAATAATCTTTCCGATCTCTACTGGAAATATCTAATCTGGTACATCATAAAGTAGCATTTACTGCCATGCATCAAAATCTTACTCACATGCTAACCCCTGTGGGTACAAACACCAATTCTTTCCTCTTTTCTCTTTCTTAACTGAAAAATTCCTGGTTGTCACAAAAACAGGCTTTTAAGCACATGAATTTACACTCCATACTTCTCAAACTTTAATCCTTTTTCTGTTACTTCTATCCTCACAGACATCTATTTTTTCCTTGTATGATATCCCAATATGGGTCTGTACCATCTGCAGTGTCCATATCTGCATTTCTGTAAAAAAATTTCACAACTGCACACTTCTGTTCTCTTCCCACTCCCCATAAAATTCCTACAAGAATTCACCAAATGCATAAATACTATTCCCATAATTCAAAGGGTGGAACTGCCTCTATTTGAAAGTAAATGTCAGCACAAAATGAGCCAAAAAAAATCAAGACTAAAACCTATTCACCCTTACAGTATATAACAGAATTATATTTTACAAAGCAAAAGTAAGAAACAGCCTTTTTTTTTTTTTCATTTAATAGTAGATGGTTACTCTTCCCTCATCACACATTGCACTTTTAGCATTAAGAAAGGCTAGAGAATTTTGCAAAGGTAATTTCAGTCTTGGCATTTGAAAATTCATGCAGCTTCATGCTAAAATGACAGCCACTATAGAATACTGTTGTTTAAGAAACACAGTATTTGCATAATAAGTTGTTCTGCTGCCATTAAGCAAAGAACACCACTTCCATTGATTTCAACAAGGTATGGTGGTCTAACAGAGCATGAACTTGAAACAGCCACATTTTAATAACAGAATTATTAACTTGCTAAAATTCTGCAGGTTTAACAGGCACAAAGTTAACTTATTTTAGAAGTAACAGAGACTGAGGTCATGCTGTTTTGATCTTTTTTTTTTTTTCTTAATTTCCAGTTTTCTTACTTCAGACTCCACACAAAGCACAAAGCTGCTATCTGACATAGCAGCACCATAAAATGTAGACAGGGAAACAGGACATGGCTGGGACTACGCACTGTTCAGTTCAGAGAATTATTGCCCAGTGACAGGAGTCCTGTTCTTTCTCTTTCTCCTAATCACAAATTGAATTTCCATCAAAAACAAAGCAATATTTGTTGTTTACAGGAAAAAACATGCCTCACAGGAAAATTTAGTAAATGAACATCTGCTTTCTCTATAGCCAAGTTACATATGCTCCACTGGAGATGAACATCAGACTTCCTCCTAGCACATGCCTTCTGACTTCAGGCTGCTGTATACTTTGGCTCCTTATCACGTACTCTTTTTCAATAATGTTCAGCATTGTCCTAGCTCTGTCACCTACGTATCTCAGCTTTATGAACAGAAAACCCTCAAGTCTGTACAGGACGATGTTCTGACGACAAAATTACACAGGAGGACTCAGTTTTCCCTTGTAACACAGAGCGACCATCTATGCAGCGTTCAGATAGTTGCAGGGCCTTACCCTTCTGCGCAGCCTGTCTCTTTCTTCACGAATAGCATTCATGGTGGCCTTGGTCCTGTTCAGCTCCTCCTCTTTGCTACACAGCATGGCAGTGAGGCTCTCATTTTCTTCCCGCAAGCCAGCAAGTTCCTTTTCCCACCGGGATCTCTCTTCAGACAGATTTGGATAAAGGTCACGTCCCAGTACACCCTCAATCTCTTCCACTGTCTGCAAAAATACAGCCATCATAGAATAGGAAGAAGCAAATGTAAGTGAACAAGACTAATGGCACACAGCAGAGAAGTGCATAACAAGCAGCTATGCAATTATGTAAACACACCCAGTCCCACAACACCATTATTTTGCTTCTTTTGTGTGGTACAAAGGATAACCAATTTATTGAAGCACTTTGCACTGACCCATGCTGAAGCAAAGGTGTGTTTTAAATGCAAATTGGCTCTGTTGTTTTTGTAACACCCGTAAGCGACAGCAGTCCCTGTAAATTCATCTCAAAACCTTTTAAAACAAATTAATGACTACCTGCCATAGGTAAGCACTGTGCTTGCTGTATCCCTGCCTGGCAGGAAGCAGCAGCCTGTGCATGGCCTGTGGTTGTACACAAAGAGCATGGGGCCTTTCGCAACACTGACATTAAGCAAGAGAAAGAATAATAATAATAAAAAAAAAGAGGACTCTTGCTTCTCACGGCCCTGAGTATATTCTTTCCTAGAGGGGACAGAGAAATAAACCAGAAGATTTTACAGACCACCTACTATCTAAACAAGGCTGGGTTTCTGTGGGACGTAATGCATTTCAGTACTTCCCGCCCTGTTCCCATCTTGCTTAGAACTATCACTTGTAGGCACCACTCAGCACAAGAGAGATGGAACAGCCTACACTGGCTGGAACACAGCTACATGCACACCACTAGCAAACGAACGCTGCTGCGGATAAACTTCCAGCCAGACTGGTCATTCAAAGTCTTAAAGCACAGCATAACACTCGGCGTGCCATGTAACTGCTTCTTCTGAGCAGTTCTTACACTGCTACGCTGTTCACACACGCTGTGCGTGTGTTAAATTTATTAAATTATCCAAGACGTGCAAAAAGCAAAAAGTCTCCAATTGCTGCTTATAAGCTTGAATCTCTTTTCATTGGTTGTGTTATAATGGTAACAATAAACATAGAAAATAAGTGACTGTATTACTTAACTAGCAACCTAGTAGCTTCATTTCATTGGACATCACAAGAGTATGTTTCAGCTGAAGCCTGTAATTTCATGCTTTATATAAGAACAATAACTCATACACCAAGGTGAAAATAGTCTATTCAGTTGTTTTATACAAAAAGGATTTGATTTTTATGCATAACAAAAATGACTAACAGTTTACATTCTTAATTTGGAAAGGAATAAAAGGCTCAATCAGAGTACAGTGGAAAAGGACACGTTGAGTGGAAAAAAAACTGTTTTTTTCTGCAAGAAATCCTTGCAGTTTTTTCAGCAGTGCCACACTGCTGAAATCAGAGACATTATCATTATTTGTCCATAATAATAAGAAAGTGTAAAAAGTTCATTTCCCTCCTGTTTATAATCTCCCTGTAAATACTGGAAGGCTGCAATGAAGTCTCCCTGCAGCCTTCTCTTCTCCAGGCTGAACAAGCCCAGCTCCCTCAGCCTGTCCTCGCAGGGGAGGTGCTCCAGCCTCTGAGCATCTTTGTGGCCTCCTCTGGACCCGTTTCAACACCCACTGAAATCTAAGTACTAAAACAAAACTATTAACTATTAAAGCAAAACTACGCAAAACATTTAAAGGTAATAATCCACTAACGAAGAAAAGAGCCAAAAGCCAAAGCAAACCACAGTCAGAATATTCCAGGTTTGCATCCATGACTCCTTCTCTCCTAAAAGACTCTCAGTTTTCTGTCTGAGGAAGCAAGAAAAGAGAAACAACCTGCAGACATGTTGGGGGGGGGTTCTACATGTAGTTATTGCTATATGAAGCACATCAGTGACACACTTCCCTGGCTCACAATCTGGGCATGACACAGAGATTCTTATCTTCTTGAAATGTAAATATCCTTTGCATGCTATCACCTGCCTAACACAAACAATCTCAGGCTCTACTGAACAGCACTGGGGAAAAGCCTTCCTCTGCCATGGTCCAGAAACGGTTATGCATATAGAGACCACGTGAAAAGAAAAAATGCCTGTATTTTGTACAAGGAGGAAGCTGCTAACAGTTATTCATAATGACAAAAATTTCACTGCGATTAGTCTGAATCAACTGTAAATGATAGAATTAAAACAAAAAGCCTTGATAATACAGCTTATGGTAGCTGTTTAGACTTTTTACGGTATCCACTTCCAGTGAAAGTTCTCATCTCTTCTTACTTCAGAGACCTCTGTGGACTATACACAAACTGCTCCCTGCCTGTTTTCCAAGACCCACAATCTCTCTCTTGGTGAATACAGACTTCTGAGAACACTTAATCCTAAAACTCCAGAAAATGCTTGGTAACATTCAAAGTATTGATCCTAATCCTCTGAGACACTCAAATAAGCTGCTTTACAACCATTCCCAAGAGACCCAGGAGTCAGCCTGTCTCTCATACATACCCATTCTTCAAAATTCTACTCAACATTGATTTCTTTATAGGCAATTACATTCCTCAGGCACCACCAGGAGCAGAGGAGACCTTTCCCAGTAGAATGCCAAAGACCTGCCTCAGCAGTTTAGAATGGTCACAGACCTCCCTACTTGAAAAGTGAAGCGCCAATCCATTTGCTCTTTTATAACTGAGTCACTGATGCTTTTCCACCTGACACAATGAACTTCTTCACCTCTTTCTCCATACATAGTAAGACACACTACTACCCCATTGCTTTCAGGTTCTGAATTACAATTCTTTCATTACACGTCCTATCAGGCATTTCTTTTTTCCCTTTTATTGTTATGTTAAATGCATAATAAAACCAAGACACAAAAGTGTAAGTTAAATTATTTGTTTCTCTTTAGAATTAACATACCACAACATGCTTTTGTTTTAAATGTTAGCTTTATATTTTAAGACAGTAAAGTCACAACTTAGATACTGTTTATGGCATCTTATCTCCAAGTTTCAGTGAGGGTTACATACTGTGCTTTCAACTACCAGTCACTGACCAGCTGTATGACCTTGGGCAAATGACAACTCATTTGCTGGATAACCTTCAGAAAGTAAATTAACTGCTGAGTGTCCCAGTTTCTCTTATCTCTGAAATGAGGATCAGGTAAACGCATTTCTGTTTTGAGACCAGAAGTCTATTAGTAGCTCCTCCTGCGCCTCGGAGAATTTCATGTAAAACAGATGTACCCATTCAACACGTACAACGAACTAGACTCGATTTCTGTGAAACACTTTGACTTCAGAAGTAAGGCACTGTTTCTACAGAATATTAACACTTATCACATGCAAGACACACACCACACTGAGAGCCTAATACTGCCGTTACCTTAATGGCTAAATCACAATGCTCGCTGGCAGTAGTGAGCTGTTCAATATGTCTGTCCACTTCTGCCACCGATAAACTGCAGCTGCTCTTCTTCCTCCCGCAGACAACATTTTCCAGACCTGTCAGCACTCTTTGCAGCTCTGAGTTTAAGTCGCTACAGTTATCTAAAACAAAACAAGGAAACACATTATGTTGCAACAGTGGGTGACTCAGTGGCAGAACAAACTTCAGCCCATGAGGTATCTGATGGAGGACAGCTAAGACTCCTTTTGTGAAAGGTATATCCTTACAATCTGCCATTCTTTCCTCACCAACTGCTTAAATGCAGTACCTACATCAACTGAAATCACGAGTTACCTCCAGCCTGACAAGTAACGCTCCCTCTACAGATCTGCAATACTCGTTCTTAGTTCAAAAACAATTATCTATCTGAAGGATAAAATTTTAATATTTATAATTTTGGTATTTAAACTTAAACTGAAAAAAAATTTTTTTGGGGTTGAATGTTGTATTATGCCATTTCTTTTTTGTTTTTCTTTTTGCCATTCAGGGCCTACCATCCTGATTTGATTACCCTCAGATTTTTTTCTCTGATTCTTCTGCCTGGTGCATTCAGTGACGTTATGATGCTCACATCTGGTGACAGATACTCACAGCTCCTATGGCAGACACATGGTGGAATTCACCTTTATGCTGTCTCTCAAATGTGCTGGCTGCTACTGCTGACTTACCAGTTAGGAGCTTGCAGCAGCTACGGACTGTACAGCACACAAGTAGCACACCATGTGACAGCAGTGCATCAGCAGCTCCCATACCTTACTAAAAACAGTAGCAGGCATTTTTGCTTTTGAGTGTTATTTCTACACTACTGCTTCACAAACTCTGCAAGACATGCAGAGGAACATTCATATTTTAGCTCTTGTTGTTTTATTGCCTGTAACAGTAGAGCAGCATATCTAAATACTTCAACATATCATGACATATTACAGTTTTTATTAAGTCATTGATGCTCACTCTGTTATGGCAGTTAGCAAGGCCAACACATTTTTTTTTCCCTAATACGTAAGGGTAATATATATATATTTGTATGCACACATACACAGAGGATTTATTTTCACAGGAATACTGAAACAAAAAGCCAGAAAGGACGGAGTTCATGCATGGAAGGATAACATCGACAAAAATGCAAGAATCCCTAGAGTTAACGTTGTTATTTTATATATTGCTATGTTTCATTTTATTTCATTTTTTCCCATTAGTAGAAACTTAAAAGGACAACTTGCTCTCAAAGAACAGCTTCAGCCTCTTCCTATGAACATAAGTCAAATCCCTCAGCCAAATATTTCAGCAAAATAAATGCTGAGAAGTAAATTAGTTCAATTTTTTTTTTTGGTCAAAATAAAAAAAATGGAAAATAAATGTCTCTAGGAATTCAAGACAATGCAATACAGATGTGCTCTGGCACGTCTTGTATTTATGAACAAGAACAGCTCAGGAGGTGGTACATTCATTTCAATTTAAGTCATACAGAAAATCTCTTTTATATAGTTGCTCTCAGGATCAACGTGTTACTAAATTCCACTTGTGGGCAATGAACACTATGCCCCAAAGACAGTCTATTCTTGGGTCAATTCTTCTAAAAGGTAAAACAGCAGAAAGTTCTCAATAATAAATTGCACTGCTTCAAGCAACTGAAAACTGATTTAGTATAGTTTTGTACGTATGGAAGCAAATACTGCATGTCGTATTATAACAATCAAAGATTCCTGCTGCATTAATAGTTTCCTATCAAAAGGAACTCAAGTCTTAAAACTTGATTCAATTGTTTTCTCAAATCCTGCTCACGTACAGTGTTATCCACAGAAGCTGATATGCATGCAGATAGTTTATCTAAAGAAGAAAACAAAGACAAACTACTCATTTTTAAACATAAATTAAGTGAAATAATATTCTGGAAAGAACTCTGGATCTCAGTCACAGTAATACACCAGAGTTCTGCTTGACAGTTATGGTGCTCAACACTTAGAACATCACCATATTCAATGCTTAATATCTGCTCATACTTATCATACAAACACAAGTTTATGTAGTAACTATTTCACACCTGCACATTTTTCAGGTAATCAGTAATTCTGCTTGTATGACAAAACAGATGAAACTCTGAAGGGAAGATTCTTGCCCTTTCAGTTCTTAACCATAGAATATTAGCTACAGACCGTCTTGGAGTGCTCTCTCCTTGCACAATACTTAAGTGGCTTGTGTTAGATTTATCCTGGTCTAAATCCATCTAAGTTATCTCAAATCAATACTTTAAAAAGGCTCTCCATTTTCAAAAAGTGGAGATATCCTTTGTACTTAGGCTGCAAAAGAACAAGATAGTTCCATTCCTCATGCCTTTTCCTCTAGCTTCTACTCTGTCTGCAGTATGTTTCTAGGATTAGAGTACTTTACAGGCACACGTTAAGATATGTGCATAGCTTTTCTTTTTTTTCCTTTTCACTCCCAAAAGTCATAAGCTCTCCTGCACAGATCACTCCATTTGAGATGCTGCAGCTATTCTACATAAAAGCAAAGAGGTTGCTTCAAATAGAATTTCATAGCGATGGAGAACTTTCAGCATTTGCTTTGATTAACACAGCCTCAATGTATTTACTTCCTAACCAAATGTTTTGATTGGCATTTCAAGCGCTACAATGTCCTTCTAGAAGAAGGATGTCTTTCTGCCATAGGAATGTCTTTCTGCCTTGAAACAGCGTTATAGGGATCTCCAGAGACTAGGGGTTGGGTAGTTATCAACCACGTGAAATTGAACAACACCAAGTGCTGGATTCTGAACCTGGGACAGGGCAGCCCTGGCTGTATGTACATGCATGGAGCTGTGTCAGGGGAGGATCAGGCTGGGTGTTAGGAAAAGGTTCTCACCAGATGGTGGCCAGGCCCTGGCACAGGCTGCCCAGTGCAATGGTCACAGCCCCATGCTGCTGGAGTTCAAGGAGCATTTGGACAATGCTCTCAGACAGAGGGTTTGAATTTTGGGTGGTGCTGGGTGGAGCCAGGAGTTGCACTTGATGATCTAAGTGAGTGCCTTCCAATAGGGATATTCTGTGATTCTACGTCTACTAAGAAGCACCACTCACCCATGTCTGCAGTGACCATGGTGGACTGATTCTCTGGTACCGAAACAGAATTCTGGTCCACGCTGCGTGAATCTTCATTAACTTCATGCTGGCTTTGGCTGAGCTCTGACCGCAGCTCTGAATACTCATCTTCTTCCCTGGGAAAGACAGCAAAGGTAGAAATAAAAGCAACTCTGTGACACTTATGTCAGACTTACAAGCTGGATACAATCCACATAACTGTAATGGCATTTTGTCCAGCCATTAGAGAAAGATTTACACCTGTTATCACAAAGCAACTTCAATTGTGCTGTACTCATAGCCCAATTCACTATACAATGACACAAAGAGTGGAACTAAGTGCAAGCAAGGACATGTGCAAGAAGGAGTCACACTGCACAGCAATAACTCCCCAATGGATTATTTTAAATGAGCTCAAGTTGCTTTTGATCACAAAGTTGATTAGGAATAACAGATTTTGGTCTCCCCTTCAGTTAAGGATGCCATCAGCTTGAGTGAAAAGCAAGCACATATCTGCATACGTGTACCAAATTATCCTGGGGAGAGACAGTTTTTTGTTTTCTCTTTTCAAAAGGAAGAGAACAGATAAATGAGTACAACACCAAACTGCTGGAGTTAATGGAAAACAAAAAGCCTCAGTTACCTAGGTTTTAGGTTATTTGTCGAGCTGGTTCTACCAAAATAATTCATGACACAGAGGACTTTAGCTAATTCTAATGAGCTTAAAAAATCAGGGTTTTCCCCTCCTGTCTCCACACGAAGAGTTCAAAGCACTGGGAAAGATAAGTAACTGAATAATAGTTTTGTCTGAGAACATTTGTGATCTTTTTTCTTTTGATCCACTTGCTGAGTGGACTAAAAAAAATTGTTTTCACAGTGATTCTTTTGACATTAACGTGTACATTTTAAACGTGAAAAACATTTGCAGTTTATTCAGGTACAAAGCCTCTCAGACAAGTAAGCAGTCATTTTTTTGCCCTTTAAATCAAATGCACAGATTTATTCTGCTGCAGTTTCAGCAGAAGAGTGGATAAGAAACACAGCATGAGAACAGAAGTGTCTGGATTTGGAGCCAGTCAGAAACAGCAAAGAGCTATCTGGGGATCTGCATCTGGGAGGGGCATCTGTACTGTAAGTCTGCTGCGTGCACGATATATGGTGATGATGGTTTCATGCAGAAATATTGCAGGACTTAGCCTGGAGGACTGTATGGATTTCCAAGGGAGAACAGCAGAGATGATGGCCTACGGACACATAGAACACTAACAGAAGTCTGCTCTAGAAGTATGAGAGGTGACAACTTACGAATCAGGCCAATTCAAAAAAGGCATTCCAGGTTGCTTGTCAAGCAGTTTCCTACAGTATTGAGATGTAATTTTCACAGAAACGATAGCGCTCTTCTACCGCTTACATTTGCTTCAGGGTGAAGAAATCCAGACCTTACCAGAAGCACTTAGTAATTATTATCAAACAAAAATGCAGGTCAGCAGAGATCTAGATCAAAGAAAGGTCATAAAAAGTACTATGCAATACATGTTTAAAAAAGTGTGAGAACTATAAGGGCTGTTCCGAAAGTAATGCCTCCTGTTTCCCATATCCCGTGACTCCAGAGGCGGATGTTGGTGGTCCAGCAGCAGAGGCTGACCCTTCCCCCCCAGCTCCCGTCCCACGCTGTGGCCGTGTGACAGATGGCAGCAGAGGGGCACTCGGACCCCATGGCTCTGACAGGGGAGGGCGGGGGGAGCCGAGGGGGGCACTGAAGTCCTCCCTGCAGCAACAACGGCACCCACTGACATTCATCGACGCTGCTGAACGCTGATGGAGCCCAGCCAGGGGCTGGGAGCACAGTGGGGCAGTGGGTGGTGCATTTCAGCAGTGGTGACAGCAATGTGAAGGACAAGTTACATTCCAGACGGCCACACACAGCTGTCATACCACGAAATGATTACCTTACATTTTAAAAGCTGAATTACCCTCTACAAATGGATAACAGGTTGCACTGGTAAAACAGTGCCTGCTGTACAAAGACAATAATAATTTCTCACCACTGTTATTTTTGCTCTCATTGCATAGACTTCCATTTAAAACCCAACACAGCTTTGCCTAGCTAGTGCTAGTGCTGTTTTTTTTTTTTTCTTCTTTCCCCAGTTTAAACCACCCTCAGTATTTTGGGGCAACTGAAAAATAGTCCATATGGCAGGACACATCTTTCTGAGGAGTCAAGTCAGAATTAAATTTTTGAATGAATTAATGCTTCTAAGACCTCACTGTCTGTCTCTGGTAAAGCAACAGCAAGGTCCATCGGTGTCTCTACCACCAGCCTCACAGAGAGTAAAAACGCAAGCAGGAATTTGAGGAGGGATGGTGCACCACGAAGAGAAATTCTGTGTTTAGAACTGAACTGTTGTCAGTAACAGAAGACATTGTTGGAGATTTCCCTTTCTCCAAAACAGGAGAGCAGTTCTCCAGTGGCACTAGAAGAATAAGGCCACAGTTGATGACTACTCAATGGACTCCTGCACCACCACCCAGAAGGCAGAGGCATCACAGCCACCTTGTTGCTTCTTTTTCTGCTGCCACCATCTAAAGCCTGGCTGGAGAAAGCAGGTATTTGTTCTCTCTGGCTCGAAGGTGCCCCCATGGCAGAATGTCACAGTGAGCTGGAGGCAAATAAGATCAGACCAAGCTGTTCTGAGCACAGAGCAGCCTGTGATCAATGCTGGAACAAAAAAGCATCTTTTGCAGACATGTACGCACTTACTACTTCCCTCCTGTTAAATCCAACCAAAGATCACAACTACTGGATAGAGTAGAGAAAACCTTTATCAATTACCAAATGTGCAAAAAAAAAAAAAGCACATTTTCAGCATCCTTTTGCACAACTGTAGAATTCTGCCACAACCCTGGTAAGGTACACATTCTTGCCATGCGTGCAAACAGGAGATAGTTTCACACTTTGGGTGTCAGCAGTTCTTCAATAATCATTTTACTGAACAAATACTTTTAATGCATTCTAGGATCCTCATATAGAAAATAGTACAGGTATATGTGCATTGCTACCCAGATACTGGCTGCTCCCTTTGCCTACATGTGATGTCTGTCGAAACTAGTTCATTTATAAACAGAGAGTAACAAATCTGAGACAACATGGCAGTCAGTCACCCAACGCAGGTGGGGTGACACATCGTATACTGAAGCCAACACTATCACACCCATATTGCTGTTTGAACTGAACCCAAGTAGTTTCCACCTAGAATCTAGGTGGAATCTAGAAGTAGGAACTAGAATCGGCTATCAGTGGTGCAAAGTTGAGTTGGAGGCGAGCAGCTAGCGGTGGAGCCCAGGGTGGGTCAATCCTGGGTCCAGTCCTGTTGAACAGCGTCATTAAAATCTGGATGATGACTAGCAGACACTGAACATGAGCCAGAAACGTGCCCTTGTCACAAAAAAGACCAAGAGTGAACTGGGCTGCAGCAGGCAAAGGAGTGCCAGCAGGTGGAGGCAGGCGATCCTTCCCCGAACTCAGTGCAGGTGAGGCCACATCTAGAGCGCTGTCCCCAGGCCTGGGCTCCACAGTCCAAGAGAGACACAGGCACACACATAGAGCAGAGTCCAACAAAGGGCCCGAAAGATGACTGAGAGACTTGAGCATCTCTCCTGCGGGGAAAGTCTGCGTGAGCTGGGATTCTATATCCTAGAGAAGAGAAGGCTCAGGTGGGGTGGCAGGAGTAGAAGCATGGAGTGTGTAGAAATCAATGGAGAAGAACTGAAGAGAGGGTGCAAAGAGGACAGAGGCAGGCTCTTCTTGCTGGTGTCCAGCCACAGAAACGCAAGCAATGAGCACAAACTGAAACATGGCATGTTGTGTCTGAGCTTCAGGAACCACATTTTACTGTGAGGGTGACTGAGCCACTTGCTCTCCAGAGACGTTGTGGAGTCTCCTTCCTTGGGGAGATTCCAAAGCACTTGGGATGTGGTGCTCCGAGTGTCCCTGCCTGAGCAACCAAGCAACCCAGAGAGCTCCCTTCCAACCTGGGAATGGAGGGCAACTGAAGGCTCCCTGCTGAAGGAGGGCAGGGCCCTGGTGCCACAGGACACACAGAAGGCTTCACAAGGAAAGTCTTCACTGGCACAGGCGGCCTTCAGAGAGCTGTGCCCAGTCTCGGGGTGCCCGGTGCACGGGAGCGCTGGAGCTCCTGGGGAGAGCCCAGGAAGGGCCCCGGGGCTGCCTACGGGGGAGGTGTGCTCAGAGAGCCCCAAGGGGCTGCTGACCCACGCCTTGCTGTGGGTGTGGGAGACGCTGTCCCTCAGGGAGCTGTGAGGACACGGGCCAAGGAGGCCCCATGGCCACCACCAGGGCTTTGTGAGCTACCGGGGAGCCCAGCGGCAGGAGAGCAGCTCTGCCAGGAGGCAGCAGCTCCCCCAGGTGCCTCTTGAAGGTCTTCAGCAGAGGACAACGAGATGCTGAGCGAATGGAAGAGCAAGCATGGCTCCCAGCCCAGCAAAGGGCTGCTGAGCGTCCAGGAGCACCACCAGGTGAGGCTCCGGGAACGTGCTGCACCACAAAATGGCTAGCAAACCTGGAACAAGCTTGGAAACTTCTAAAACCACATGAGATATTGCTGTGAAGGTCAGCCTATCAAATACACCTGGGAATAGGCACAGGCATCAACAAGCGACTTAGGCTTTCTTCCAGACTTGCTCTTACTAATCCATGTGATCAAGAGCTATTACACTGTACACTGTTTAAAACCCCCAGATATTGTAAGGAGAAAAAAATGAGAGGGAGGGAGTGTGGGGAGGAAGAAGGAGAGGTTGAGACAGAGAGTATCTCAGAATGGAAACTATCAACCAGCTTCTACAACCTGCGAGCACTCCTCAGGCTGCTGCAGTCCTTCATTCTGACTTAAACACTCTTTTCTGCTTACCTTCTACCTACTTCCTGAGGGCACCACTCACATTCAAACCAACAGCTACAAATTCAAACACAACACAGCTTCAGGAGCATAGCTGAATACTCTCCGTAAAACTCTGGTTTCTTCTAATTGCATCCAGAATACTTTTGTTTATCCCAAAGAATCATTAAGAATGTCATAAAGCAGCAGTATGCCAAGCTACATCTTAGTTTATATTTACAGCCCAAAAACAACACATGAAAATAGCCAACAATATGCATTAGCACTGGGGAAACATTCATCTGCTTTGCAGCTAAAGTCAGCTCAAGAAATTGCCTCCATAAAGCCTGAATTTTGTGATATCACAAGCAAAGCCTCCTCTTGGTACTACCTGCAGGTGTCCTACAGCCATGTGATAAACTCAAAATACCTCCTGTATTCTGATTTAGCAAGAGAGTGTAAGTGCTCAGCCTGGCAACACCGTGCTGTTCCAGCTCTGCAGCTCCCAGTGGCCAAGGGTGGAGTGTGGTGAGTCACACCTGTCCCGGCAGCGACAGTTACACCAGCCCTGCTCCGTGGGATGGCACAGCTCCTCAGCGGTGACGCACGGAAGACTCCATGCTGAATTTACAGGAAGTCACAGCAAGAAGCCTTCTTTCAGTTATCAGAATCATAGAATCATAGAAACACAAGGTTGGAAAGGACCTACAAGATCATCTAGTCCCACCATCTTCCTATCACCATCCCTACCCACTAAGCTACTAAATCATGTCCCTTAGCGCCTCATCCAGACGCTTCTTGAACAGCGCCAGGGACGGTGACTCCACCACCTCCCTGGGCAGCCATCCCAGTGCCTGACCACTCTTTCAGAGAAAAAGTTTTTCCTCATATCCAGTCTAAATCTTCCCTGGCACAACTTGTGGCCATTCCCTCTCGTCCTGTCAG
>WBMW01001145.1:103458-137382 GCA_013396635.1 Penelope pileata | reverse complement strand
TAACTTCCTCCCTGCATATCTTGGCAACTTCTCTGCAGTCTCCCCAAGCAGCCTGTCCCTTCTTCCAGAGGACGTAGACTCTTTTCCTTCCAGAGTCTCAACAAAAGTTCCCGGTTCATCCACGCCGGTCTTCTTCCCCCCTGGCTCACCTTATGGGACCCAGGGACAGCCTGCTCCTGTGCCCTTAAGATTTCTGTCTTGAGGAGCGTCCAGGCTTCCTGGACCCCCTTTCCCTTCAGGACTGACTCCCAAAGGACCTTTGCAACAAGTGTCCTGAACAGGTCAAAGTCCGCCCTCTGGAAGTCCAAGATAGCAGTTTTGCTAGACACCCTCCTGACATCACCAAAAATAGAGAGAATTGTACAATTTCATGGTCACTCCACCCAAGACAATCCCCAACCTTCACATCACCCACCAATCCTTCTCTGTTAGCAAAGAGCAGGTCTAGAGGGACACCTCCCCTGGGAGGTTCTTGTACCAGCTGTGTCAGGAAGCCATCTTCCACACACTCTAGAAACCTCCTGGACTGCTTCCTCTGCGTAGTATTATACTTCCAGCATATATCAGGGAAGTTGAAGTCCCCTGTTACAAACTATTGTCACAATGACATCTCTCCAGCTCTACTTCTGCTTGACATTTTTTGCAAAAATATCCCTCCTCTGCTCCCCAAACACTACATTATTGGCTGGCCAAAGAAAACAGAGTATTGCAAACATTAAATGAAATTAAAAAGCCACTGTCTTAACAAACATTTTTGTTCTTTCTAGTAAAACAAGAGTCAATTAAAATGGGTGGCTCCCTACCTGTCTGAGCACAAGGAGCTCTTGCAGGGCAAAACCAAAGAGGTGGGGCATGACAGTGAGTTGGCATTTGTTGCCACAGCATTATTCTCATACCATCAAAAGTCTGTACCCTAAAGGGGCAGCAACTACAGTTCTCAGGAGAAGCAGCCTGTGCTTTGCATCAAACTCAGTTCCTATCCCTTACTTTCTTGTGCATGCCATAATTGACTTGTTTATTGACACAGTTAATCACTCACAGTATCTACCCAGTCCTTACACTCTGTAATTGATATATATTCGATATTTAACTTGCCACAGAGACTCCAACAAAAAGAATTCTCATGGATTCTATGTATGATTTTTCTTAATTTTCAGAGGTTTTTTTCCTGCTATTCAAGACAAAAATATCTATTCAGCTCTCATACTTCTAAGACTTCATTTTTCAATCAGCCTTTGTAATTGGTAAAGTTTCACCAGAGAGGAGAGCAGGATGTGCAGCCAGTCTCATGCTAAGAAAAAAGATGACTTGAAACAAGATGAAAAGAAATTCTGTGCAGACGTATCAAGCACAAATGAATGAGAGAATCAATGGGATTTCTTTCAGAGTTGTACTATCAGTTCAGAAAATCTCGACCTGAAAATTTCTCACCAGTCACTACCTGTTACAATCATCACTAAGTTCGCAGCATTTATCTTCTTACATAGTACTACCACCATGTAATTCCATTACTACTTTTGTAAGGGTATACAGACATGATGATACTTTCTCTTATTTATATTACACCATGTTTTGTGGTTTTTGCATATAAATATTTTCATGAAAGCTTAGGTGAGCAGTAACAACTTGTGGTAATAAAAATGTTTACAACGAAAACCGAATGAAGCAAATATCAAAAACCATTCAGCAGGTCAGCAGGAAAGACTCAAAATTTGCTATATAAAACTCAAAATTTGCTACATGCATTAAGTGAACTTTGGCTTGAAAAGCATCACTGTAATTGGATGTTCTCTAGAAAATCCATAGATTTTCTATCCATCATAGTGGTTTACCTGCATCCCCACAAGCTAACTTTTAATAAGCTCCCTCCTCCCTCTAATCCAAGAGAGGAAAAATAAGTGTTCTCCTGTAGACAGATGTAAAGTTTATTTTAAAACAGTAACACAATTGTTTTTGTCACAACTGCTAGGACAAGTAGATGCAAAATAAACTGCAATCCAGCTGATCCATATTTCTCATCAGAAGCCATTAATCTTAAGTGATCTACAGGATGCCACAGAAGGAAGTTAAAAGCTGAGGTGCAGATTGATGGGCTACATCCTCCTTTATCCACAACTATCGCTTATCTGGTCTCTTCACATGTATATGACACTAAACAAATATTTACATAGCACAGTGCAGTTCTCTGCAATGCTAATTAGGCTGAGCAGAATATGATTTCACCGGTGAGAACGCATCAATTCTGCACCTTGGGATGATACTCTACAATATCTTAATTATGGGCAGCTATTCAGTACCAGTCTTAACAAGTCTGGCTAACTCGAAGTCCTGATCAACTTACATTTACAACATAATTCATGCCATGTTTTGCATCATTTTTCCACGTGGTGCAGAATTTTCAGGGATTTTCCATACCTTATTGTTGTCCCCTGCAGCCGATCAATCTTCTTATTTAACTCAGCAATGATACTGTGCAGCTCCGTGATTCGCTCCTCGTAGCGCAGCGTTGTTCGCTCCTGCACATCTTCGTGCTCTCTCATTAGGTGGGATTGCTCACACTACACCAGAGAAGCAAGAAATAGAAAGGGTCTCGTCAACAACTGCATAGAGATCAGCTATAAAGCAAAGTGTACATACACCATTACAGGATCTTCTCACCCATCAAACCAAAGCTGTATAGCAAGCAAAAAGGACAGAAGTAAAATATTGACAGGTACAGCAAACTTTTAGGAACGGAAAGACCATGCAGTGTTCTTTCACAGTTGCCCTTCCTGCTTGAACAAAAATAATCATTTGCAACTCAAAGTAGCTATAAATAATATCAGCTTTGAATCTGTGAGATTTGTGATGCATCAAAAACCTTCAGGGACATTTCCACTGTTGTCTGAATTAGAACAAGTCCTAAGGCATAAACCACATTATTATAAAGAAAGCAACCGTGCTTTGAGGTTGTGACTTTTCCCCCAGTAGGAGCACTTGTTTTTATTAGCCTTTAAGGTAATCTTGCACATTTTCCTTTTTTAAATTCTCTAGAATGTTTATTATTTCAACAATTAAGTGGCTATACTTCTGTTATTTTATATGTATCATGAAATCCTACTTTTCTTTCCAACAGAGTACTACTTCCAGCCTGTCTGGCTTACTCTCCCTGCCAGTAGATACTCTACAGCAACTACAGCCTCTCAACAACACATGTTGATTGAAGTTATGCCATGCAGTGGCTAGAAAGAATTCTTTTGCTTTGGACCCCCTGCAGGAAACAGTCAAGCCTCCCTGACACCACAGGATGGTATGTGCTATGCTGCAAACAAGAAAAACTCACAAACCAACTGATAGTATAAAAACCACACTTTTAATTGAAAAGCTGAAATATAAGATCCTAAGAGCAATTACAAAGGCTACAATTCATACTAATGTATGAAGTCTCCTAACACTGCTGCACCAGAACTTACTTTTTCAAACCAAGTCTACATTCTATACAGAGGTAATTTCTTAATTCTTTGCATAAATACAAAACTTACATCCATAGTAACAGGCATGCCAGAATTTTCATAGTTTGCTCTTATATTTTTATATTATTTGCCACTCACATTTACATAGAATGCTGCTTCAAAATTACAATTTATGTTAAGCTTCAACAATATTTTTCTGTTACAGTTGTTGTTAAAAATAAAATTTATTTCGACACTTCTTGGCTCTCAGGAACACACGCTGCAAGGCAGTGACTGCACACATCACAGAACCCTTCGACAGACTAGAAAAAAATGGTAATTTCTTCCTCAAACTTGAGTCAAAAGCAGTTTCAGCTAGACCAACCCATACAGAGTACATCTTCTTGCTGAAGAGGAGCACAATGGGTCAAATTGTAGAAGATAGTAAGGTTCACCTGGCTTCAGGTTGACAACTGAGATGGTTACATATGGATGGTACAATGACTCTTTATGGTAGCATCACCTAAAAACTTACTTCTCTTATTTCTGCATCTTAACATTGTATCTGGCTGAAGTGCTAATGCTGCTCTCAAAGGGTGAAAGTACCAGAGAGAAAATGTTTGACTAATATGTCTAAGTACAATAAAGAGTTCCTTATTTTTCCTTTCTAAATCTAACTTTCCTCTGATATTCACTGATATCCAAAAATACCAGTTAAGCATTTTACAGAACAGTGAATTATGTGCACTGTTTTTCTTTTTCTTTCAAATCAAGGGATGTTTCAGATGGAGTGCGCAATAATTATTTTCAGACAATAAATAAAATGCTTATCTCAACAATTTTTATCCTTCTAAGCTCTGCACTGAAAAGCAGAATTTGTTTATCTTGACTGAAGATATATGGACTCCTGCTAATGGACCTGAGACACATTACCAGCCTTGCCTTCTGTTTTCTCCAGCCATTTCACAGTCACCATTTTTCAGGATAACTATAAATTAGTGACATACACACACTGTGAACAGCCAGCAATCCAGCAATATAAAGATGGCAGCCTCAAGTTTGACTTCTTTACAATGACTCTTGGATTATCTTAGGCAGAAGTAATTTGACAAGGTAGAAAGAAACCTCTGGGAAAGACAGGACTTGATGCTAAGAAGGACCACTGTGGTCTGGAGGAGGGAACAGAGTCATGTCTAATAAATTCTGGTCAGTCATCACAAGTCTCAGCTGACAAAGACAAAAGTATCCACACAATGGAAATATAGTTTAGTATGAATCCCAAAATGCAGCAATGTAAAATTCTTCTAGTTATGCTGTATTGCTCCTTATTTTTGCACATTTATCTCCAAACTTGAAAAGGGAAGAGAATCAAATGCATCTTGTAGAATCCATTGCTAAACTGTTTTTTTCCTTCTCTTGACACTCAGCCTGTTCGTCATCATCTTTGTGTCCTTTGATTCTCAGAACAATGATCTGCCACCAGTTCCTATTTCTTTTAAATTGTGATTTATCTGCATAGTAGTTACAAACTTTTAAAGATAAATACCTTACGCTCTTCTCCTCATCCCTTTTCCAGCCTCATACTTAAAACATTCTCATCAAAACATTACGGGCTCTAATTCTCTGAAAAAGCAAATTCAGGGATGACCTATTGAGAGGCTGCAAAACACAAGCAATTGTTGAGGTCAGGAGAAAAGTTTCCTGGAGTTTTCTAAGTAAGTGACTCTTGGTTGGTTTCTGGTACAGACTAGAAAGGTTATTTCAATTACACAGTAAGTTAACAATGCCTGGAAACACCCTTTTCTGACTTCTTGACAAAAGCAAAAAGCGTATGAAGGAATAGGGTGATAACAGAAAATATTTTAATCCAAAGATATTATTGCAACATGTGATGCTACTGTCCATTAATCTACACAAATTCCTAATACGAGACACAAAGAGCACAGACCTTTGTGTCAAATTTGAAGCATTCAGGGAAAAAAAAAAAAAAAAAGAAGAACCACCAGCAGTGGAGCAGTGCTGCTAGGCTAACAGATCCCTCAGTGCCTCGGGCCCTGCAGAGGCACAACACCGGCTATGCCATTACTCAGGGAGAATACAAGTCATCACCTGAATTAGCCACCACCATAAACCTGTTGAACAGCTTCACAGGAATTGCCTTGCTCAAGCAATGCAGTATTTTAATTTAACTGCAGTGGCAGATCTTAAAGTGGCAATCAATTCATCTAATTTTAAGTATAAAGATATGTCCACTGTGCCACAATCATGAAAACCTACATGGTCAGGATTAATTATTTAGCGGTATATGCAGTGTTTACTTAATATGGAAAAAGTATACAAGTAAACAGGGCTAATCTGTGTGAGATAAGGACATCATGCCACAGAACTAGTAATTTCAGTGTTGGTCTGAACACCATGCTCCTCTGCACGTTAACTGTATTAAACGAGAAACCGAAGTCTTCCCATGAAGCGTGCATGTTCTTATATGCCTAAGTAGTGTTGGTTATATTTTTGTATTGAAATTCTGCTGTCCCTTTCTTTGTTCTGAATAACGGTAAGGATGGCGTGGAGCTGTAATTGTAGTAATGGAACTCATTGCTCCTGTGACAAAGGATAAAGAATGCTGCAGTGCAGTATTTGTTAATATCTGTGTCAACAGCTCTCATGAAATGCCAAAACGGCTAGGACTAAGTATGAAGAGTGAAGAGAACTACCTTGTGAAAGGAGATGAAAGTTTAAGTAAAGTGTAGTAAGTGAGTTTTCTGTTCTAGATGTACTTTGAAACTTAGTGTGTTACTAAATTCCACGGTTCTACCATGCAACTGTGGAACTGCTGCAGGTGAACTGCTGCAGGCTGCTGAGCACCACGCAACGCCCTTTCCTCCCACCCCCAGAAGAACGAGGGTGGAGAAGAGTACAAGGAAGAAAACTTGTGGATCACAATAAAAATTGTTTAGCAAGTGGAAGAAAGGTGGAAGAAAAGAGACAGATGCCAAAATCAAGCGGCAGTGAGAAGGTGGTCTCTCACCATCGCCCATGGGCAGCGTGCTGCTCACCCAGCCCACTTCAGACATTTAGCATTGACCACTACAGCCAGGATACCTGCCCATACAGTGCTAGGAAAAAGCACTACTTCTATGCTCACAACCAAAGAACGATTCTGGAGATTACATCAGATATCGCAGACCACTGCTTTACATTAAATTTCATACAAGAGATCAATTTGGTACCAAATTTTACACCAACATAAACATAGATACGAGGTGCTCTTTTTTCTTATGGAAATAACACAAGGGTGAAGGCAAACCACAGAATCACAGAATCACAGAATTGCAGGGGTTGGAAGGGACCTCANCTCTTTCCAGCAGGTCCCTGTCTTTCTTATACAGGGGAGCCCAGAACTGGACACAGTACTCCAGCTGAGGCCTGACCAGGGCAGAGTAGAGGGGGAGGATCACCTCCCTCGACCTGCTGGCAATGCTCTTTGTAATGCACCCTAGGATCCCATTGGCCTTCTTAGCCACCAGGGCACACTGCTGGCTCATGGCCAACCTGTTGGCCACCAGGACCCCCAGGTCCCTCTCCGTAGAGCTCCTCTCCAGCAGGTCGTCCCCCAGCCTGTACTGGTACATGCGGTTATTCCTCCCCAGGTGCAAGACTCTACACTTGCTTTTGTTGAACCTCATCAGGTTCCTCTCTGCCCATCTCTCCAGCCTGTCCAGGTCTTGCTGGATGGCAGCACAGCCTGCTGGTGTGTCAGCCAACCCCCTCAGCTTTGCGTCATCAGCAAACTTGCTGAGGGTGGACACTATCCCCTCATCAAGGTCGTTGATGAAGATATTGAACAAATGCTCTAGCAGGGACAGCACAGACTGTAGTTTTGGAAACAAGCTCTACCATAATAGTCCCATCAGCTACATCCTTTCATAAAAATTTTAAGCACAAGCCTTCCAACTACCATTAACCATTTGTCATCTCTATTACGTGAATTGTGGCTCCCCAAATCACTTCCCTTCTGCAAATCACTCATTCGTTCTTCCAAGGCATTTCATATGCCTCATGAAATAGGAAAAGTGTTACCAAAAACGCAGTTCAAGAACTGTTTTTTCCAGAGAGTGCTCAGCATGCCAGCAGAAAAAAAGCACATGTTGCTTTTATAAGTATAGCCCAGGAATATTTAATGGTGACCCACTAGCACCTGAAAATAGTTATGCAGAACCCAAACACTTCTCAGTTTATGCCTTCTGAACCTCTAACTCACACTAGCGAGGAAGAAATGCACTAGCCAGAGACTGCAGGGGAATAATGACACGTGAGACGAATTTGGATGAATCTCTGTGAACTGGGAGGAAATGCTGGAAAAATAACGTTATGTTGAGCATCTGCTTGAGAAAGGAAGCGATGCAGCTAGAAAAAAAAGGAAAGGTAAGGTAGAGTCAGAGTCTGCTTCAGCATTTAAACATAGCCAATTAATTGAACAAATAACCTCTGCTTATTTAATGATCTTTAAAAAAAGAGTATTTTAATGACTGTTTAAAAATGACTATCTAAAAAATCGCCATTTTAGACTTTCAGTCACACCCCAAAAAATTTCTACCCACTGGAGGGCATTTAGAAAAAAAAGGAAGTGTTGAAACATTAAAACTATATAGAAATTGTTAATTAAAAAGTATTTTTTCCAAAAAACAACTACAGCAAAGTTTCTCACCAGCCATGACTGCATCATTACTCCACAAATATACATTACACAGATATTCACCAGAGTACTAGTGAGCTCAGCCAGCCCATTCTCCTAAAATTTCTGTATTTCCATCAAGATTACTCTTCCGTGCCACTCCCACAGCTTTATAATTTGGGTTTATTTCAGCATGGAGAATGGTAAAGCAAAAACACAGTAGACTTCAGGTATTCTGAAAGGCCAGATATCTGATTTTATGTCATAGTTCAGGTAGCAGTCACCACCATGGTTGTAGATATAACCACACAGCCCAAGATCATGGAAAAAACCATCAGCATTACAAATCCATTTTAATCAGCATTACAAATCCATCCACTATATGCGTGAATGACTGGTAACAGATTAAATAAAACACAAATTCATGCTAACAGAGCACAGACACTGTTGATGGGGATCCAACACTGCACAGGAGTGCACAAAAGGTGGGTGAGATTTGATATGTAGTTTTTAATAAAGACCTGGAAATAAATCTAGAACACTAACAAAAACCTGTAGTTAGCACAGGACTCTGCAGAGTTAAAAACAACAACAAAGTCAGTGCAGCCATGCAAAATGATAAAGATTTTTTGGGTACAGTGGACCCATCTGACTATTTAATGATTGCCCGATATCAAGCTGTACCTCTGAAAGAAGACCTTATCTTTAAGAGCAGTAGAAGACAGAAAAGGATCTCAGGATTATAGTTGATAAATAATGCATGTGTCTCTGGCTCACAAAGGGACTAAAGGGACGGTGTTTTTTTACTTTTGTATTCTGCATTGATGGGCTGGAATAGGAGTACTGTTTACAAGCTTCAAAATAGCTGAAAAAAAATCAGACTGCTTAAACATCTCGACACTTGGCTTGAGTTTAGGTAACACATAGTTATAAGCCTCTACCAAGATGCCTAGATACTGAAGACTCCAAACTTTCACAATCACAGAAGGACTGAGGTTGACAAGGACCTCTGGCAGTCACTTTCCACCCCTTATTCACTGAAGAAGGGTCACCTACAGCAGGCTGCTCGAGACCAGGTCCAGAAGGCTTTTGAGTACTTTGAAAGATGGAGATTCTGCAGCCTCTCTTGACTGGCTTTCCACAAGTGTAAATGAGTATATATTTTTTGTCAGTTTTGAATGGTAAAGTATTTATCAAAGGTATTTGCCAGAATGGCAGTACCTGAAAACAAGAGTTTTTTTTGCAGGAGAAATACCAGAAACAACAGTTGTTTTCCCTGTTTGCATTTGGCTCTCTACATTTTTCCTGATCTGAAAAAAATAAATAAATTAAGAGTCAAGAAAGCATGAGAGCTCAGATTTATTTAATCCTTTGGCTTTTCATAACAGAGACGTACAAACTGGCTTACAAGATAGGAGCTAGAGTGAGATCACTAATCACCTCTCACAAACCACCAAAGTGCTGCAAAATGGCAACAGCTTTTGATCAGTGTTAACTCGTGCTGCTTGAATCTGACCCAAGAGCAAAAGGCTCTGTGATCAGCTACCTAATCCACTGAGAACTACAATTTTTATTTTCTAAAATCCTTTAGAGCATTCACTATTAGAAGGGGCTGTTTATCTTCACTTCAAAACAAAGTCTAATTCTTTCTTGGTACCTTTTAAAAGAAAATCATTAGCACATAAAACTTAAAACCCACGGCAACTATGTTTCTTACAGTCTTAATTCTTTTCGCTCATCACATTGTTAAGATATTTCATCCTCTCCCCATATTGCTCTTTGAAGAACAGGGACAACAGAAAACCAAGGATCTTCAGAATCATTAACTACTGCTCACCTGTGCTTTTGCCAATTTCTTTTCCAACAGGTCACGTTCTCTCTCTGTTTGTTGTAGACGTTTATTAAGCTCCACTATGTCACCCTTTAACGATGCCAGGGCTGCTAAATGAAGCTAGAAGACAAAAGAGAAATAAATCAACCATCTCAGAAGCCATACAGCAGTAGAATTTGAAAGGAGCTGTGGTATTGGACAGCAGACACAGCATCTGTGGATTTCTGAGTAGTTAACAGGAACTTTAGAAGTCAAAAAGCAATCCACATACTCCTATACCCTGTTAATACCAAATTGTCCTTTTGAGACAGTCCACACACTCCTTCATCAGAAAACACATAATAAGGATTAATGTAATGAAGAGTAATTCAGTTGGGAATGTGCACATTAGTTCTAACACCAGCTTAATGGGAAGCAGCTCGACCTTTGTCTTATAACACCTTACATTAAATGACAGCTGAGATTTGTATTATAAAAGGTGTCATGTTTTGATGCCTTCAGAGATAACAGGAGTTATCAGTGTGATGAAGAGAATAGCTCCATGCATAGGATTCTGTTTTGTTATCTAAGTGTTGCCTACACCATTTTGAACTACTGCTTTATTGTCATTTTCCTCAATGCCACATCAGTGTCTCAATGCCTCTAGCCTACACAAGCTATACACTGAGAATATG
Source organism: Penelope pileata (assembly GCA_013396635.1). Classification (NCBI taxonomy): domain Eukaryota; kingdom Metazoa; phylum Chordata; class Aves; order Galliformes; family Cracidae; genus Penelope; species Penelope pileata. The sequence continues at coordinate 126,771 of WBMW01001145.1, read as the reverse complement.
AACAGCTTTTATTTCCGCAACAGATAATTTTGACGAAAGATTATCTGTGCTGATCTCTCTGTTGACGGTGACAGAGCCCGAGGGATTGGCATGGAGCTGTGTCAGGGGAGCGTCAGGCTGGGTGTTAGACAATGTTCTGCACCAGAGGGTGGTGGGCATGGAAGGGGCTGCCCAGGGCAGTGGGCACACCCCCAAGCTGCCAGAGCTCAGGGGGTGTTTGGGCAATGCTCTCAGACATAGGGTTTGATTTTGGGTGATAATGGGTGAAGCCTGCATCTGGACTCAACGATCCTTGTCAGTCCCTTCCAGCTCAAGATTTTCTCTGATTCTGTGATTCTGTATTTAACTGATAGTGTATGGAAATACATAGCAGAGTAGGATAAACAACACTATAAAGTTACATTACCTATATCACTCAGAAATCAGGAACAATTCTTAGAAAAAATCCAACACTTAGCACGCATTCACACTCTCTTGTTCTCAATATCCTTTTCATCATTGCACCACAGGTAGCAGCTAGAATCCAACGTTCTGTACTCAAAACCACAGCAGAAAAGCTCAGGAGGAAAACTAGCCAGCAATACTGAAGTCCCTCTTCGTAGCAGTAAAGAAACAACTCCAAGTTGTACTGGATGTGGAAACTAAAGTGACCTTTCACACTGGACCAAGTACCATGGCAGGCACTGCTCTCCTGCCAAGGCTCAGACTCAAACACAAACGGTGTTTCTAATCTTCCAGATTCAGTTTTTCACACTGTCTGACACTTTATTGGGTGGGTCTCTATGAAGTAATTTGTCTTCTTCCATTTCCCGTCAATACACTAATGAGTTCCATTCTGACATCAATTTTGCTTTTGCAATACCAAAAGCTAGCAAAACCGTATGTGTTTTCATGTACTGCTATGTGAACGCAGTCGTAACACAGAAAAGAGACAAGATTTGTTCAGTGGTGACTCCTTCACACACAGTATTCCCACTGTTACAGAAAAGGCTCCTTCTGGCACGAAGACAGGAAACTTAACTGTACAAAGACTTCAGACGTGGATCCTGCAGTTTTAATTGCAGTGTAACCAGTTAAACGGGAAGCTCTGAACATCCTCATTCAACAGCTGTCTAAAGCATTTTCTCTATGTCAGCTACAAAAATGTGTTGCATGCAGTCATTCACTTCAGCTTCAACACATACACGCAATTTTACACTGTAGCATGCTAAAGGTTCTTAAGGCAGCCTCATTTTTCAAGTGGAAAAACAGTGGTACAGGCATATGCTATACAGTATCTTTCAAATATTTGTGCTGAAATCTCTTAATGAACCCAGAAACTCCCTGAGCCTTAAAGCATTCTTGGTCTTCAGAACAAGGCCTCCCTTCCCACCACAGGAAACCACGCACCAGTTTTACAGTGTGGAGAAACAAGAACCAGCCTAACTGTACCGATCTGTTCATAACTGACTTGCAATTCTCAGGAAAGCTGGTGAATTTGTAAGTCACTGTTTTGTCATTTTCCCTTAACTGAGGAGAAACATTGCAACGAAGCTCACCAGTTTGTTCATAAAACCTTGCAACCTTCATCGCAGCTTTCAAATGATAGGTGGAAAAAATGGCTACAATTCTCAAAATTAAATAAAACAATGGTAGGTGGTCAAGTAAGAATAATTCCCGTTCATACGCTATAATCAAATAATTCACCAGCTGTGGTTTTCATTAAATACCAGACTTAGAATGTTCATATACACGGAGCTGTAATAGAACACGACACCGTTAATTTACAAATCTCAGCGAAAAACTTCTGAAGCATTCCTAAGGATGCTGACTTGCTATGGATTTGTCTCTGTGCCCTTCCCACACCACCATCAGCTCAGCTCTTCCTCACATACCCCAGCACACCAAGCCAGGTAAGCAACAGCACAAGTTGTGCCTAGTAACCAAAGAACTGCTTTGCTAACTACAAGGAACACTTCTTCTTGCAATTTGAACCAGGTCAGTTTCCATGTACTGACAGAAAAAGGAGTGCAATGGAAATGGCAGACCTGACAACATGAAGCTGCTACACAGAGAGCAAGGCTGCTTGGAACACTCTCCAGTTTCAGCATACTCGTTCAATGTACCCAGTGCACACAGCTGTAAATAATATATAAGTGGTGCCTCCAGCTACTACTGTGATAAAAATAAGGTTAGTGAAGGTGGAGTAGCTGTCTGTGCTCGGCAATACCTTCCTCTGCCATTCCTCAGAACAGTTGCTAACAAGTACTGCTGCACTCCTCCTTCAGCTCTGGTGCTCCCATGGCCTGTGCTTCCCCGTGTGCTCCCACAGCACACAGGAGGGTGGGCATGGGAATACAGGTCTATGCTGCTGCAACACAGACAGGGAAACGCCTGGACAAAGAGATACTGAAAACAAACAGAACACCCCGAGGGGAAAAAATGCCCAGTTCTGTGGTACTGAGTTATTTCACAATATAAGAGCTGAAAGAGAGGACTGAAATGGGCCTGTAGCACATCGCCTTTTTTCTCCCCTTCAGCAAAGATAGGCAAGGCAGAGTGACCATCACCAACGCTGATATCAGACTTTTATAGTTCAGGTGGGCTGTCCCTTAGAGGCACAGACCATGAAACAAATTAAAAACTTGGTAGTTTGTAGCAATTAAGTTAGATAACGCAAAGATACAGCAGCCTGCACTTAGGAACACTGGTTGCCAAAAGACCTAATTGAGCACAGGGAGAACAGCCCATGGACAAAGCCAGCGTTGTGGATGGATGTTATATTCATCAAAGAGAGCAAGCAATGAATTCTCACGTTGCCAGACAAAAAACACTGCGTGATGCAGATGAACCCAAACTGTCCAGCAGGCAGACAAGGACAACACACATTAAAGCAAAGATTAAAACGGGATCAAACAAGCAAAACTTCTTTCTTTGCCATCAGCCAAGGAAATAATGTCTTCAGTAAAGAAAGTAGATGCACGTGGTTATTAAAAAATGCAACACCTATCCTACCTCAGGAGCTACAGTTTGTACAAAATGTTACGCTAAGACAACAGCAGGCTGTTTACTGAAACATATAAACCACATTTTATATCCACCACTATCCTGCCAGTTTTTTATAACACGTATAATTATTTTTATTTATACACACACCCTTTATTTATACATATAGTAAGTGCATTTAACAGTGAACATTTCACCTCCATGCACGGAATTTCTAAAAGATCCTGGTCACAGAGCATTGGACTCTCACATCTTCTCCTCTATTTCCATTTATATTTTGCACGGTTTAGTATAATCCACAACACAGTTTTTTTTCTGTGTTTTGCTACGACTCATTTTAATGGCAGGCTGTACACACCAACACACTCGATCAAATGCTCAAAATGCTGCCTCGCCTCTGGAAATCTACCAATTTTTTTTGTTAGCAAATGGCATTACACGGGATTTTAAAATCCAGGCTGGTTTGTAACAGGAAAGACAAGACATGTCAAGTACAGCAGGCCAAGTTCAGCCAGAATCTCATCTAAAACCGTGGAAAGGGCAAAGCAACAAGTGCCCATGTATTTTATGTCCTGGCACCCATCATCAAGGCGAGGAAAATACAACTAAAATCTAAAAATTACCAACAAGGAAATAAAAAGGCCAGTAACGTCAGTTTATAATCATAAAAATGGTAAGGCAGAATTATAAAACATTGTATGGCTTCTGAATTCAGGAGTTTCAGAGCTGTGCATTGGTATCTCTACTTAATGGCAGCAAAGAAAGATTTACACAGGAAAAAACAGTATGAGGCATTATTGTGTGGGTTCACACAACTAGGAAACACCTTCAAAAAACATTTAGACAAAAGAAAACATAGAGCTTACAAAGCTTTCACCTGAGAGGAGTCAGGGATACAAAACGGAGTCACAGACACCTGCAGTACATAACAGAAGTGCTGCCAAGCACATGCCATCAGCAGCACAGATAAAGCTCTACATGCAGACTACCCTGACTTAAAGTCACTGTTATGTTACATGAAAGAATATTTTTCTTCTCAGTTCTGTGTGGGTTTTTTTATGCCTTCTCTTGCTCACGCTCCGTGAAAAGTGCATTTTCGCGGTAGAAATGATGGAATAAATATAATCGAAGTCCATTTCTGTGAATGCACTGACAAGGTGAAATTGAAAAACGCGAAAGAACAGCCATCTCCCAGTGACCGGACAGCTCAATATTCCCTAGACAATTTCAGCTGGATGGTCTCCAGAGCATAGCCCTGGAATACTACAGCCAGCTGCCCTGTAAGTAATTACCTACGGCAAAGTCAAAATGACTAAAAAAGCAATTTCATTGAACTGCTGGATGTGACTACAAACGTGCCCCGAAACTGCATGCTACAAACAGCTGTTGTGTGTTAATTAAAAAAAAAAAAAAAAAGATTAAATGACATACAAAGCAGACATTTAGTGACTGTCCTGCCGAAGCAATTGTTGTCATATTAGACATTAGATGGTTACATCATATGTTTGTGCAACACTGAACAAATAATTCACCAACCCAAGCCAGGAAGGAACTATCCAAACTCTCGAAGAACAAAGACCAAATAGTTGTAAGGCATGCTTTGTTCTAATTTGAAAAAGCTGCAGAAGATGTGTTCAGTCTCTTCTAGTTATTTATAAAAAAATTTAAACTGATTTTTCTTAAAATGAAAACTAGCATTTCCAGGCACTTCATACACTTGTGAATATTTCAAACTACTTAAAAATAAACAAAAACATACCAAAAAACATAAAAACTCTTGCTTAATCAGTGAAAAGTGTTTGATAAAGAAAATACACTACAGTATTGTAGTGTCAAAAGTGCCATGGCATAGATAATCAAATGCTATTCCAGAATACGATCAGTTTAAGAACATCATTAAAAACAGAAGACATAATCACGGGAAATATCTTCATGTGAAAAATCAGCCTGCCAATTCACACTTGATGAACAGAGCGTGTGCTAATTTGTACTTCTCGAGTGTGCCTGAGGACTACAGTAACGGGTCTGCTCCTACCGTCACAGATCCTCACACCATCATGGGAATTAAATTTTTTGGTGACATGAGGAGAAAAACACATTACCCAAAAGTAACCAAAAGAGGCAAATCGTTCCAGGTCAGCCCTTAGCCCAAGTGCTTCCCCACGGACAGTCTTGTCACCTGAGGCAGACCTCAGCTCCCTTGCTGAGCCAAGAGAAGAATCCCAGGTTTGCACAGAACAACTACAAAGTTGTTGCAAAGGTTACTCTTCCAGATTTCTTAACAGCGTTAACTCCCCCACTGCAGGGCAGCCCACACGTCCACATCAGTATGCTCTCACCTGGCTTTTGCACTACACTTGAAAGACCAGCCTTGCTCTTGCCCTCCAAAGGAGGAATCCACTGCCAAAGGAGGAATCCAATGCTCTTGCCCTCCACTGCTGGAGGGAGCAACTTAATAATCATGCAGGGGATGGGGGGTGGGGAGATCCTGCTCAGGACAAGACACTGTCTTTGGCTCACCTCAGTCTTAACATAGTCTGCAAGCACTGGGCAGCCTTTAACTCAAACTACTAATAATAAGAAAAGAGATTAAAACATCCATATAAGCTAGAAAGAGCATGGCTATGCTAAGCAGAATTTGATCCCACTTCAGTCAATTTATTTAGCATTCCTACTGTCCTTACAATTACTGGCAGGAGAATTCTCAATATAAGATAGATTACCTCCTTGTTTTTATCACTTTGAATTGATGGAAAGAGAAAAAAGTCCTTTCTTTCTGCCCTCCCCTTCTGCCCAACACAACCAAAGAAACTAAACCAAGATGGGAGGAGAACAGTGAGGTTCAGTGCAGGTCCTCACTCCTTGCAAGCCCTTTTCTCTGCTCCTCTCCAGTTTGCAAAGACCGTGCTGAGGTTGCATGCAAAGAATTCTCCCTTCTGGAAAGAAGGAAGGTGAAAACTAATCTCGAGAAGGTACCTCACTCAACCCTCTGCATTTAGCACTGCAGTGTCCTACATTCTAATGCTGGTTACAGCAAATACCAGAGATGTCACAGATCTACGTCACTCCATTTTCCAACAGCCTCATCATTTTTGCATATGACATTAACTTGCTCCTTCACCTTCAGTCTTCTCTGAGAACAAACTATATCTTTTGGAATAGAGATTGCCACTTGAGAGCCACCAAAATAAATAGTACTTATTATGGTAATGTAATGATAAAAAACCAAAGAGCTTCCCATGGCACTCATGTTCAGAACTTCTCAACGACAAAATAATTTCTGGATTCTGAAGATGAGTTTGTGAACTTGCAACAGAGCTGCGTTTACGGTGACACAAGAATCTGTCCACAATGACCCATGATCTGCTGTCACCATAAATTTAGAGACAACTTATGTCGTGCCAGGTCAAAGCACCAAAATCAACGCTCCTCTTTGGCCATATGCCAAAATTTGATGCTGCAGCAAGAGCAACAACCAAAGAACACAGAATAGCAAGCCCGTCAGCTGAACATCCTCTAACACACTTGCTCAATTGCTCGTGGTTCAGAGAAACAAATCATCTTCCTGACTTTTCCTAATCACCTCACGCATGGAAGTGTTTCAACAGAATGTCCATCGGGTGCCTTACAGAACTACAACCCCACAGCACTTCTCCTTAAACATGGCTAGACACCTCTAGAGCACCAAACTGTGGCAGCAAAATTCCCTAGGTGGGAAAGTACTTATTTAGCACAACCAATACAGGCCAGGTCTTAACGACCTTGTCGCTGCAGGGTTAGCTGCATCTCCAAAATGCCCACACTCCCCTCCCGCTGCTTTAGTCGCAGGCCATGCCCTCTTCTTAAAGGCTTGAGGTGGCCACTCCTCCAAAGCCCACCTGCATCTGTAATTCCACCAGTTACACACCCTCCAGGGTGAGAGTTAACCATGACCACCTAGATGACAAGACAGTGGGTGGCTTTTTTGTGTTAATTAAAACCATTTACCAAGCAGCATCCACCCTGACACTCCTAGGCACAGATCTCAGACTCAGCAGTGCTGCACTCCCAGGTCAGGGTCTCGCTACTCCAGGTCAGCCCGAGGGACATCTCCATGGCCAGTCCTGTCATTTGGGGCACGTCAGCTCTTCTGCCTTGCAGCCTCTACCAGCCAACCAGCTCAAACCTGCACCTGGAATTTTGCCATGGGGAATTAAATTCCTCAAACTTAATGCAAACTCATAGCCAGGAGAATCACCTGTGCTACTCCAACTTTATTTCCTACAGGAAACTTACACAGTTTCCCTCTAATTACGACAAATTTTTGCAAAAAGATTTTTTTTGCATTGCATGCACGAACAACATTGATAGATTTCAGCATTTCCAAACTTCTCCAGCTGTGCATCTCTCACTGTCTCCTCTTCTTTATACAACAACAAGTGAAAAGCTGACTGACTTTACTAAAAACCTTGTGATTAGATGGGAAGCCGTTGGAGACTTCGTGCTACTTCCTATTGCATTTTTTGTTGCACTGGATATGATTAGTGAAAAAATGATTTTAACAGATTGAATAGAAAATAAATCATGTTAAAAAATACAGCGCTGATAATGCTCTGTGATGAATCATCTCTAGAAAGTTACAAAGGTCCAAAATGTGACTGTTAGAGGAGTTTGCTTGCACAGAAGGAAAAAGCATCTGTTTGGCCAGATTCTAGGAAGCCAGTCACTTGGCTTTTTGATTACAAGTAAACAACTATCCTCAATTCTTGAGGAAAGCACCTTAAAGAAAAATTCCAATCACAATTTCACGTTCTAGCCTAAAACAACTTTTATTCTGCCTAAAACCAGTCTGTGGGTCAATCCAAATTAAGTTTTTGCTCTCTACGGCATAACTCATTTGAAACAAATCTCTCATTGAAGAACACAGTTAAATATCTGTAAGAAAACAGAGTTAAATATCTCTTCCTCTCTCTGGAAAAAAAAAAATGAAATAAAGAAAGTGCATTAGTTAAAGCCACCAGCTCTCCTGCCAGACCAGAGCCGAAGGACTGAAACACCAAATGTACCCTCCAACACCTTGTATTCCTCCAACACTGGTTATTTGTGTGTTCCTATCTGTTGCAAACACCAGAAAACCTTACGGAAGATTTCTGCAGGATGCCCCTAGCTCCTTCCTGAAGCCACCCACTCTTAAAAGGAAGCAGACAGCGCAGAGCATTTATGAACCACGCTTTCTGAAAGAAGCTCAGTTACTTCAAAGTCTTTTTGAGTCACCACACAGTGGAGCCTTCACTGAACATTCAACTGAAAAGGTCGAAATAAACATTAATAAATGTTTATTATCAGTTGCACTAACACAGACGAGGTTGCACAGCTGGCCCACTTCACTCCATTTACTGAATAAGAATTTATGCAGACAGGCTTTGTGGTATTTCGGTAACATGTGGATGCATTTCTCCACTCAGAAGATATGTTTTCTTTTTTTGTGCAGTGCAGTAACAATCCAACATGGTATCATTCTCTGTAGTGTCAGTACAGCATCTTGTTCAAGTGACTTTGTATTTTCTCAACAATTTATGTTGCCGGTCTCTCCAAACATAAATGCAAGCAGCTGTCAAATTTGAAGAGAATCATGTCTCTACAACACAACGAAATCAAACTAGAACATTTGAGTCAACTGGTGACAGCAATTTGTAAAGACTTCAGAAAAAGTCACTTAAAGGTCCAAGCAGCCAGTAATCACAGGCCTGAAGCAAATCTAACCAAGCGTCACTCACAGATGTAAGGGGTAGAACTTAAGCCTCGTTCACAACTCTGTCTGCACGACTCACGGGTGGGAAAAGGTGTCTAGTAAACCACAGCACAAGATGGAATCTGTTTCTCATAACCTCTCCAACAATGAGCTCATTTTCATTCTTTTGCATTCTAAGTTCAGATGCAGGGACTTGGCAGATGAGATAGAGTTATTCTCCTAGAGAGAATGCCTCCTTTTTTCAATTTACATTTAAAAAAATCCCTTGTTCATCATGAAAAAATGCAAACACTTCTTTTTTAATGTCAAAATTATCTGCAAACTTAAGAGTCATCTTCTAACCAGCTCTGTGCCAGACATACCATGTATTGTGGTTACAGCTACTCATTTTATATGATCTTTTCCCTCTGCTTTCTCAGAAAAAGAAGATTAAAATGTTTTTTAGCGTCTGGTAGACAATTTATCTTCGCTGTAACTGATACACATCCAAAATTTGTACTTAAAAGAAATGACAGACACAGCGTGAGCAAAGCTAAAAGTTTCAGTCAAACAAAAATTAAAAATAAAAACTGCTGTAACGTTTTGAGATTCGTTTACATGGTATTTCCACCATTATGTGCCTGTCTCCACTAAGTCCAAGGCAGGTTCATTCCTTATCTGGGACTCTGAATGCCAAATCTGACTCCACATTTCACCCAAGCAATCCTATTAAATAAACAGGAGTTACACAGATATTTATGAGTCCAGAGCATAGTTCAATGGAAAGTGCATACCTCCCCTGAAACCGCCATTCTCTCCTTGAGTGTAATTTTCTCCGGTTTAAATCATAAAATAGTAACACAAAAAAACATTACTGATTCTCTAAGGAAGTCAGGACAGCACAGGAAGTTATTTTTAAAGAATGTAATAAAATACGTAATAGAAATGCATGCAAGCATACGCACACATACAAAAAAAATCAGGGGTCACAATAAGTCAAAAATTGTATTTTAAAGGCACTGTGCATGTCACACATCCCACTTAACACCTCAGAACGTCTCCATCCCTCATACGACCACTTTCATTAATGTACACAAGAAAAGACCCACTGTGAGCACGGGCCATAAAGAGCTTTCAAGCAGTAACTGGCACAGCCATAAATCTACATAATGTTCAGGAAATAAATCTTGTGCTCCGTTACCCATATAGGAACATCAATCTTAAGAGGAACACAATGCAGTACCTCCTTATCTGTATAAAGTAGGGCAAACATTTTACTCATGTTAATTGTCCTGACAGAAGGGGATCAACACAGCATTAATCCATTTAACACATGGCTTACTCTTCACCCCTCTACACCACGCAGGCCTGAACAACGCTCACAGTAACACCGAAGCTACTCCACGCTAATTCTTCATAGGGCACACTGCTGCTCATACAGCATCCCCACTTGTATATCTTCATGAACAGCACACGGCACATTTCTCACTCGTACACTCTGGCAGAATGAAAGTGGAAGTCTACTTTTTCAATGGCTCCACCATTTGTGCTTCACGGTACATGTGAAGTATTATTTTCGTTTTAATTTGTGCTCTCAGAATTACTTTCTGTGGCCTCTAAAATCTACGTGTACTAGAACTACTACCTTTAATGTAACTCTGACAATGGAACAGTAACCACTTCGACCCAAATGAAGAAACATCAGTTAAACAAAGACCCCATCTGCAAGCGATTTCCTGGCTCAAGCAGCACACATCAGAAGCGCTGCACCAGGCCAGACCTGGCAGTGTCCCACCCCTGGGAGTGATCACTGACAGAAGCTAATGACAAAAGGTGAGAACTGGGCACACATCTGGAATGTTTCCCTGGTACTGCCTTCCACATCCTGCAACTCATGGGTAACTGCTTCCCTTTTGACCTCCACACCGCTCATTAATTTATAACGCCCTCTCACAACACACAGCCCTTTCCCCGCTTACCATCTCAGGCTGACGTGCCCTAATCCATTTCACAGAGCTGCTCCTTCCAGGCTGGTCCCCCTCCTGTCCCCCTCTGCAGCACTCCGGCTTTGCACGCCTGGCGCTCGGCACGCTGCAGCCCTGTGGGACGCTGCGAGGCAGCACAGCTGACACGGCTCACCATTTTCTGCTGTCAGCAACCTCCATCTACAGATATATTACATCACTGGCCTCTGCTGTATTAACATTTGGGTCAATCTAGCCCTTACATAAGCAACCCTGTATTCTCAAGTATACTCTGGGGTATAATCCATGGTTCTTTGTACTGAGAAGTTCCAAGCTGTTCTCCCCTCCCCAGCTGACAGTATCAAGTGCAGGAAAAAATGTTTGTCTTCAGGAGAATACAGAGGGAAGGGCATTAGCAGTTGCCTCTCCACGAAGCGGGTAGGCTCCAGGTTAAGCTAATGCATTCTGGGGCGTAAAGAAGCACACCCAGCCACAGAAGCAAGCAGCAGTTACAAACAGAGGCAAGTGTCTGCAGAAAGGTTTTGTCTGAGAGTCCCAGAATCACAGACTCAGAATTGTAGGGGCTGGAAGGGACCTGGTAACAACTCCTATTGTGTAACCTGGGACACATTACGTGTCTATGTCTATGACAAGCACAAAAAGAGTGAGGAGATAGCTTCCAGGCAACAATACCTTGTCACTTACAAGAGGTAACCACCATCCAAATCATTCATATCCTAGCCAGCACTGGATAATTTTACTTTTGTGCTTCAGACGTTAATGAACGAAAATGTTACTATTATTCATATTTTGACAAATCACAGGATTTGGGTTGGAAGGGACCTCAAAGCCCACCCAGTGCCAACCCCCTGCCGTGGGCAGGGCTGGCACCCACTGGATCAGGCTGCCCAGGGCCCATCCAGCCTGGCCTTGAGCACCTCCAGGGATGGGGCACCCACAGCTCTCTGGGCAGCTGTGCCAGTGCCTCACCGCCCTCTGAGTGAAGAGCTTCCTCCCTATGACTAATCCAGGTGTCATCAGAAACCCACAGCCCTGAACAGATAGCTCAGTGCTGGAGAAATGCAACTGCATGTCGTCAGCATCTGCCCTGAGTTAACATCTCCCTACTGTGTAAAAGAGCCAGTTCGCTCAGGTAAGCATCTCATTAACACAGCCGTGCTCTTTTAGCATCCAAGCCACCCCTACACTACACACTGTCCTCTCTACCACAAGCCCTGGTGCTTATCCAGGAAGGACAAGGGCACTGAGGTGTCTGCACCTCTCCTGTGAGCCTGCAGTTCCAGCCTGAACCCCCCGCCTCCCATCCTGCTCAGTTACCATTCCCCTCTCTCAGGGCTCCAGATCCAGGACGCTTTTCTGCATCCTTGCATTTCTGGGTTGTTTCTCATCTTCTCTCCCCAGCTGTCTCTTCCTGCCTCTCCTCCACCACAGCTCCAGGGCTCAGCACAGCCCTGCACCTTCCTGGCACGTTGCTCAGGGAGCCCTCAGCACAGCAGCTGTTGCCAGCCAGCTCGGTGGGCCCTCTGAAGAGCAAATTAGCCTCTCATTAACCCCCTCTCTCCTGCTCTTATGCTCTGATAGCAGCTATTTACCTAACTGCTGGGAGCAATTAATAATGCCTCAGTTTTCAGGCACCGTTTTTGTCTGTTTCTGCTGTAGGATTGAACATGCAGCAGAAGCAGTGTACTCAGCAGCCCCAGACAGCTAAGCCCCAGACATCCTAAAAGCTCTTTCTAGAAACCCAAGTTAACAGCAGATACTTAAAAAAAGACTTTGTGATAAGAATCAAGTTTAAAACAGTAAGGGCTGAATCTACAACATGTTATTGCTGGAAAAGAGCAGCAATGCTAGAAAGTAAGACACTGTTTCAGGTTTTTTGAACCTGGTCGAAGTTGTGGATTGCTTCATTCAACTGAGCTGAAATACACGTAACTGTTAAATCACATGCCAGAATATTCTGGAAGACATAAACTTGTTTTTTCCAATCCCCACTTCTCTGAAGAGGATGAGAAGCCAACTGCTAAGACAGAAAAAGTTACAGTTGGGGAAAACTAACATTAATCAAGCTGACATTAATTCTTCAGAAGGATATTCTTACTCCGCAATAAGATGGTGATCATCCCCTCTCTAACAACATCCCAGTCCCCTCAGAAACCTTGCTCAGCCTACTTTCAGGAAAGACAAAAGCACTTCACTTCTTCTTAGAATCTACAAAATAATGCAGTCGGCAATGTTTCTTACATAGCTACGCTTCAGCTGTTTGGTTCTCTGAAGTCTAAATTTGCCATTAGATGGTCTCACCAAATTCTACACCAAAGAGCTACTGAAAACAGCCAAGCTTTACACAGCTCACCCAGACCCCACTGAAATGCAAGCAGCAATCCCCTGTGACCACCGAGCAAGAAGCAGCACTGATTCCGACTCAACGCTGACCAGCCAAACACCAGCATCTCTCACCCCTGTCTCCCTGCTGCTCCTGGGAACAGCTGCAGGGTAGCACTCTGTGTTGGCTACAACGTTTGCTGCTGTAGTTACAGACCACACTGTCGCTGTTTCTTTGACTCTTCCTGCAATCCCACCAGCAGCCCTACAGCTCCCATGTTAGAGGAAATCTCGCTGCAGAACCTGCAGGCATCAGATGACTGATGCCAGAACGTGCTCAGCTGGTGAGACTGTTTGGGTCTCTTCGTTCTTTATGTCAAAATTTTTGATGGTAAGACTGGGGAGCAAGCTGAAAGCAAGTTAACAGTTTCCTTCTCAAGATTTGCCTCAGGATCTCAACTCAATGCTCCAGAAGTCAGTGCAATGTCAGCCACTAAGTGCATCTTGAAGTACTCTGCAAAAATACCCAACCCAGAAAAAGGGGGAAGATAAGTCATTCTTTCCTCTTGTTCTGTGGCTCCTGGATGGGACGGCATTTGAAAGTCTGCACCACTCTAAATAAAATATACTGATATACAACATATATTGCTAGAGTAGAAAGGTTCCAACTTCTGTTAGAACAGCTACTTCTAAGGCCTGGACTGAGACAGAAGGTTTATAACAAACATATTTCACCAAGATTCCATACAGGACATGAACCACGCTTCAGTCCTACTGTTCCCTCCACACTTCAGAGTGTAACTGTATGTGCAGAGGGGTTCAGCTAGCAAAGATATGTAAATTTTAATGTAATTTTGCATGTTCCACACATATATCCACATCCACTCAAACAAGGGCATGTATTTCTTGAAGGGAAGCAGGTGTGGAGTGCAAGAGGGCAAGAAATGTTTCACTGGTTTGTGTCCACCAACTATTTGGGATTCTCAGAGTCATCTTCTCAAACAACTCCAGCAGAGTATTTCTGTACATTTAATTAGTAGTGTTCTTTACTCCTTGTTATCAAGATTTTGCATCTGTCTGGTCTCAACAGCAGACAACCACTGACATTGATCACTTGCCTCTCTGAGCTATGACCATGCACAGCTCATGCACACTGAGAGCCTCCACGAAGCTCCTTTCACATAGCTATGAATTTAAGACTAAAACAGCTCTCCCTGCACCAGTACCCTCAAGGTGCTTTGGGTGAAAGCTGGATCCAGATTAACCTGCTTAAACCTTCTTGCTGAGGCCAGTTCCAACTACTTGGCAAACACAGGAGACTGAAGAGAAATTCAACGGCAGTGCAACATGTGGGACTCCACAGGAGCACTGATCTCCAGTCTTCCTCCACTTTTGTACATTTGGATGAAAATACATGCCAGTTTGGGCTGCTGCTAGAAAACAGAGTAGAAATGTGTATGTATTGCAACTAACAGAGCCTTTTCTGAGCCAAAGCAGACCAAACCGTCCAGCAGTGACATGAAGCTCCTAGTACCTGTTTCACAGCCCTCCTCGCAGCCTGCAGCAGCTGGCTGCATAACCCAGAGCCGCCCAGCAGCCATATCCTGGAATTTTCAGTTCTGCCTTCTCTTCCTTTCTGTACATGCATGCAGCAGGAGAAGCTGATAGCTTTGTCACCTGGTTGTGCACGAGCACCTGAGAAGACACGCTGCACAGCTTGCACATGCTGACCTGCAGCCACTCCCTGTCTTCCCTAAGGTTATCATGGCAGACTGCGGGGATTGGGTCTGTAAACTGTGCATTAGACCACCCTGCTCTGAAGTAATATACTTCAGTTTCCTGAGATTTAAGTTAGCTGCTTTTCCTCAGTAGGGGTATTAGGGGCTTTGCTCTTCTAATTAATAGCAAATGTTCCATTACATTGCAAAATCAGAAACTAAGAGATCTGGAAAAGAATCGAAGGACGCTATAAACCAGATGGCTCTAAGCAAGAACATTACATTTAAACATTAACATCTTTCTGTACAACACATGCACATTTTTCCAGTGTTACTGACTTAACAGTTCCAGCATTACCCCATATCTCAGGACTGTGGCTATATACTGCAGAGGACAAAAATGCAGCAGAATCAGCCAATGGAAAATTAGGTTTTGTTTTACACGCTCAGCTATCTGACTATCAATGGGCAGATTTCAACTGCCAACAAAAATTGTGGAAGGTCTGAGAATCAACTGCTCTGTCTGCTCAACCCGCTCCTCAGCCAGAGGCAGAATGAAGGCAGATGGGATTGCTCCAGCCCTCTGAAATCCCAGTAGGCCCAAAGCATTGTAGCCTAATTTCTATTTGAGCTGATTTTGGGCTTCTAATCCTTACACAAGGGATGGAGCGGTTTCTCCCACCCATCTGAATCATCCACTTCTAAATTATTACATCCATCCTCCCCTCCTCTGTACTCCCTGTAGGCCAGGGAAGGACTCTTCCATGCCTCTGTGTGTGGCAGAATCACAGAACCATATGGTTCTATGAAAATTGACAACAAGCAGGCAGCTTTGTCACCGTGGAGGACAAGTCACTTAGCCTGACCTTCCAAGTGACAACTGCACTACCATCAGCAGCTGTAGTATCATCCAAGCAAGGAGGTGGGAAGCTCACTGCAACCCACTCTTCTGAATTAACGCCTGCAAACACCACGTGCTGCCCATACGCTGCCCATCCTTGGACCTCCTAGACTAAGTCAGAAAATAAAATAAATAGTACTTAGAAATCTTTGAGCAAAAAGTAGAAATATTTCTAAGGATTTATATGAAATTGTCACTTAGAAGTGGGTAATGGCATTTCTCTGCACAGACAAGAATAAATGAGATTGATTTTCTTTTACAAACATCATACAGAGAACGGCAGAGCTGGCACAAGCAGCCAGGTGTTTCATTTCCCAGACCAGTGCTCTACTCATTCAACCATCTTGACCCCCCATGCATTTCATGAATTTGTTTTGGCAAGCACAACACAGTGCTAACGCTGCTTACTATCTTATTGTACTGGGCATGAATTATGCACTATAGTATTGATGTACAAATGGTTACCTCTTACAAACTGATAAAACTCTCAAGTCAATACTCTTTACTTTCTTCCAAATGAAAAGAGAGGTGGCAGTGCCAGTTCTCTGGTGACAAAGTGGATTTCTAGATTAGGAAAATGAAAATAAGCAAGTTTGTCTTGAGAAAAACATGTAATTCACATCAAATCACAAATGCACCAGTGACTGTATCCATCCAAAGAAAAACAAGAAGAGACTGAAATAAGAGCTTTTATTGTTTTCTACATTGACTACGGAAATTAGTTTTTTTTCCACTGCAGACCTTAGAATTTGAAAATTCCTTTTTGGAAACAGTCTAGAAAGTATTGTAGTCAGGATATTTCAACCTGTCTGTGTCAAAGACAGAAACATGACTTTATGTAGCTTCCCTGTATCAGAACAAACAAATCCAATGACCCGACAGATCATCATCCTATACCTTAAATTACTTCAGTGTGGCAGCTATCAGGCAGAGCAAAAAGTAAAACTAAAACAAGAAGTAAAACAGAACCAAGGCACAAGTTACAGCGAGCACTAGAGTGCTCAGCGTATGTAACAGGGGCCTACACTGCTGACAGTTAAGAAAGCAGGACCTCAGATGGGAATGAAATAATAGATGCAGCTTACACAGACGTTAGTTCCAACTTGGTCACACTTCCTGCGGTTGTTTCAGTACACCCTGCCTTCTGTTATAAATTAATCATAGTAACGTGCTCTGTTTCCAGACATCACGGAAATACAAGACCAGCTGACAAACAGAATTCTTACTCTCATTTTTAAATAAAAGCACATTAGTTCTTTACAAAGAACCTATCCATAGCTTAAAAATACGTTTCCCAGTGTATGTAAGACGCATGTTTGAATTCTAGAAGACCTGTAAAACTCAAGTTAATTCAGTGTACTTTATTCCATATATTCAGATACACCCCATTTCAATTTCTGCCTGCTGTCTGCACCTTCCCTCCATGAACCTCAGTAAGAGCCTGATTCCATCTTCATGATAACCACCCTGTAGGCAAGAAGGCATAACATGTCAGCCTGGAGCCATTCTCTCCCCAGCCTGAACCAGCCCAGACTCCTCAGCCCCTCTTCCTCTGCTCCAGCTCCTAATCAGCCTTGCAGCTCTCCACTGGGCCCACTCGTCTTTCTCCAGCTGGGGACCATGCCTTCATAAGTGCAGCAAGGAACAGATGAGGAGTCCTAGGCTCCACCAATATTGTCCAGCTGCTAAGAGGGGAAAAAAATCTGAGGTAATCCTGAAAAAGTTTTCCCACATATCTTCATACAAATGGAACAAGGCTACAGCAAGAAGTAGCTTCACTTCCATTCGGCTCCACTGCTTTCTTACGATGATGAAAAACAAACAACAAAAACCCCAACCAAACAGGAAAAGCCCTAGATTTTGCAGCCACAGTAAGTAAAATACATTCAAGTAGGAATTTTGATAATGTCTCAAGAATACGTCACTTCAAGTGTAGTAACTTCTGCTCACACACAAGCAATGCCACAACACAGCTGACAAATGAGGTACTAAGCTGTGCAGAGAATATTGCCTCACCAGCTCCTGACTTATTCAATACTTACAAAAGGGGACTAACAATGAACTAATGACATCTGCAAATAACAGCAAACTGGGTGGTGCTGGAAACAACAGTCTGATGAGGAACAATACAAAAGATCTACAGAGAAGGTTTGGAAATCCAAGTGAATTTGGAAAAAAGCCAGATAACATATGATAGGAGGACACTATACAAATACTGAACTAGCAGGTAGGAGCACCCTGAAGGAGGCACAGAGAAGTGAAGCGGCAGGAGCAAGAGGCACATCTTGAACACTTCGTGGATGGGATCTTGTTAGGGAGTCGGGAAGGTGACGCCTCTTGTCTCTGCAGCTCAGAAGAAGCCCTCTGAAATAATCCACGCAGTCCTGAGACACCGAATACTAAGATGAGTCTGACACACTGAGGGGAATTCACCACAAGATCAAAAAAACCAAAACACAGAACCGGAAGCCAATGGAAACCATAAAGCCACCGCTTTGTGTTTCTGTCCACCTACTCTCAAATGCCATGCTCATCCCAAACATGGGTGGCTGACTCCAGGGCATTGACCGATGAGGAAATGCATTTTGGCCCACAAGAACTCAGATGGGGACAAGTAAGAACGGGGTGTCTATTTTTTCTGACTATATGATATTTTTCAGCTTCAGCAATCTCCCAAGAGACATTTTTGAATTTCCATTACTTGAACTTCCATTATTTAAAACATATTGAAGAGCTGGAAAATGTTCGAAAATATACTGCAGGCAGCAATCTCACATTAGTGGCAAAAGGCAAGCAAACAGCCTCTGAGGCCTTCTGCCACAGCTAGTGTGCTGTACTTCTAAGATACCTCTAGAAACTGCACTTGTATTTAATCCTCCACATCTCTTGTGTTTGGAACACAAAGGGGGTGCATGAAAATGAAAAAAAAAGGTCAAGAGAAAATGAAAACATGGAATTATTCTTTTCCTAAATCCTTAAAACATTAACAACTTACACCTAAAACAATGAAAACTTACCACCACAACTTGACTTGTATCACCAGATCATTATTATTGTATTACCCCTCTTGTGTACAGGCTAAAACCTGCTTTTAAAAAATGCACCTGCTGAGAGCAAAAGAATTCTGCCTGAATTCTTTAAAACAGTCCTATTTGTCATAAATAAGTAACACCACAGGAAAGCACGTAAACCCACTAACTGCATAGCTGAGTGCAGTTTTATTTGGCACTCTTCTCATTTTGCTGTTGTTTCTGGCTTGTCACAGCAGACACCCTAGGATGTGTGCCCTTCTGGGTCCCTACCCCAGCACGCTGGCGGCCAGCAAACAAGCAGCAAGGTATGGGCTCAGCTGCGAGACAGAGTCAACCCCTCCACTGCATTAAACAATCCAGTGTGGTCCCCAGTGAAAGAATCTGTACTATTTACAGAACTTTGATCCTCTCTCTTCTTACAAGTTATTCTAAAGGCTAATGCCTTGGCAATGCATTATTAAAACAAGAACGGCAAAGAGGGCTGTAGAAGCAGGAAGCAAATTTAGCAATATTTTTTTTAAACTCTACCTAAGCATGTTAAAACGAACTTCCCAAAATGTGAGACATTATATAACTTACTGAAATACAGAAAAATGCTCTGAGCCAGAAGAGGAGACTTCAACAATTGCCCAAAGTAGCTTTGGAAAAACGAGGAACTTCACTTCTGCATGATTCTGACTTTGCTGCTTTCATGCTGGCTGTTGTGATCCAACCCAGCAAGGAGGAGGTTTGCCTCTGCAGGTCTGACTAATACACAACTAATTTCAGAGTGAAGCAACTTGGCAAATCATCAAATACCGATCTGTTCCATACTCTCTAGCAGCCAGAACACAAAATGACTTACAGGGATAGCACACAGGGGTCACGTGCACTGTAGCTCTACTGGAGTTAAAACTGATAGCATGGACACAGCCATAAGACTTCTTTCAGATCTTAAAAAGCTCTGCTCTTACAGGAGCTCTAATGGAACAAACAACTGGACCAAAACGGTAGCAAAGCTATCTGAAGTTACACAGGAAGTCAAGTGAGCTCTGTGTAAGAAACAATGGCAGGAGATTCTATGACCAGAGCCTTGGCTCTTAGACAGGAGCATGGAACTAACCTGCAGCAGGCAAGAAGCCCCAGCGCAAAGATGAGGGGCACAAACACCATCTCCATCTTCAGAGAAACCCTTCTGAAAGGCTTCTTCAGAAGCTCTTCAAGGAAGCAACTACTGTCTCAGTACTGCTGACCACCCTTCATGAGTCACGAGGAATCTCACTGGCTCATAGCTTAAGCCAAGTTTCCGGTTATCACCCGGTCTTCAGGGTGCTCCTGCACCCTGCTACAAGCCCACTGATCTGTGCTGCTGTTTCCTACCTGCACTGGCTGGAGTCACTGACACACCTCACTGGGCTGCCCTGTGCCTCGTTCCCACAGCCTCACATCACAAGTCAGGAATGTATCAGCAGTTCTCTCCTTGCATCATCTCCACCAGACTGGGAAAACCAGCACCATCTTCACAGCAGCACTCATCAGCAGGGCAGAAGGGCTAACTCTGCATGTTTCAGAAAGAGATCCTTCCAGAAGCTTGTCGCTCGTTCCTCTCCAGCACGTTTCCCTGTTGTTAAATACCTGCTCTGTGCCTTGGTCACCTGGACTGTCGCCACGATTCCCATGGGGCACCTAAAACATCACAGAATAACGCTGCTGTCTTCACATTCCAGCCTGCACCACCACTCAGCTTAAAATCTCCATTGCTACTGTGACAATTTTTTCACTCCATCTTCAAAGGCGTTTTACTCAGGGGTTTATACAGTTCTCTGCAGAATTACTTACCGTCACCTAAGCAGGACTGTGACAGGTTTCCCTTAATTTAATTCTGAAGTTAAATGGCGCAAAGATAAGCACGGTGTACCCACGTTTTGGAACGCAGTGAGAAATGAGCAGCTCTGCTGCTGGGCTGTGATTCACACTCTTGGCCTCTACGAGCTTGCGCTGCTCAGAGCACCTACCTAAGAAGAGAGGTGGAATTTTA
The DNA here is from genome assembly GCA_013396635.1 of Penelope pileata. Taxonomy (NCBI): domain Eukaryota; kingdom Metazoa; phylum Chordata; class Aves; order Galliformes; family Cracidae; genus Penelope; species Penelope pileata. The sequence continues at coordinate 106,101 of WBMW01001145.1, read as the reverse complement.
TCTTCTCTCCAAGTGAGGGACCATGTGAAGAGCTGGATTAGAGGTGACAGTGTGTTGAGGTGTGCCTGCCTGCTGCTGCAGCCACAGACAGCTGGAAAGCACGCACAGGGCGCAGGGACGGAAAGAGAAGAATGCACAGGAGGAAGGCCCAAGGACGTGGCTGGACAGTGAGACCGCAAACCAGCTCTCATTGTTCACTCTTCTAAAGTGTTACGCAATGACAAAAGCAAAGGAACTCTGTAATGGCAACAAAAATGTGTGTGTTTTGGCTGGAAGCAGAAGACTTGCCATGCTGGATCGGAAAAGCAACTTATTTGAGGTGATGTCTTTAATCATAATTAAAATCCTGCACTTCAGAGGAAGCAAGGACAACACACAGTCAACGAAACGCTCTGCACGGAAGATTAAAAACAATCCTAATTCCCTACTGTATTTGAGCTGAGGCAACTGGTACCACATCGCCTTCTGACACTGAGCAGGACCAGACAACGTACTGCTGGAAGTCAAAGCACCTGAGTCCTGCCTGCACAGCAGCTGCCCCTGCGACAGCAATGAAAGCAGTCAGTAACAGGTCTGAACTTCCACCTCTGCCACGCACAGAGAACCGACTCCACAACAAATGACACTGTTAAGGGGACATCTCTAAGCCCAGAGCAGCAAAGGCCACTGTATCCAACATGCCTCTCCTCAGGCAGGGCTCAGACAGACCTCTGGTTAACAGGAAGAAAAGGAACACAGCAAAAAGACAGGTGGTTTGGGTAAAACGAGGTGCGGTTTTGAAGCCACAGGCGGTGTGAAGTTTTGGTGTGTGCCGACTCACACAGGATGCACACAGATTGGATACAGGGCTAACGAAAGCAGCCCACACGTATCCAAAAGCTGAAAGGAGCAGAGAAAAGAAAACAAATGAAAAATGTGGGTCTGAAAGGCCTACACCAACAAAACAATACCCTAGGTATAAAACAAGAAATGTCTGAAACGTTACTCAGATTATGTCAGAGAAAGGCACAGTGGAGGGGAAGGCTGCTGCATCACAGAATCATCAGACACTGCCTCGGGCTGGAAGGGACCTCAAAGCCCATCCAGCTCCAACCCCTGCCGCGGGCTGGGTTTCCATCCACTGGATCAGGCTGCCCAGAGCCTTCAAAACTGAGAACAAGGCTTGAAAAAAAGCTTTCATTATTATTATTTTTAATATTTTTAATTTTTAATATTTTTAGATATCTTTTGAACAGGACTGGGTTTCCCAAGAGCATGTTTTGGAACACAGCCCCCTCCCAACTTCCTCAGCAACAGGAAAGTAGCTAACCTGGAGGGAAGTAAACGGATAAGAGGATCCTGCACTGCAAATCCCTTCTGCCTTGTCTTAGCCTCCCAAAGCAAATAAAAGCACTCTGTGAGCCAGAGGCAGTGTCTGCAGCACTCCTCAGAGGGGCTGCCCAGCTTACAGAGAGCACTGTGGTTTAGAAGCAGCCCCGGACGCAGCAGCACACTCAACACTCCTAGCACACTGATGGAAGGAGAGGGTGCAATGAACTCTCCTTTTCTGCCTTTATTCCGGGCCTGGTGGAAGAACTGCTGCCGAGCACATCCTGTACAATTCCACCTCTCCCTGCCCCTGTTCCAGTTCTTAGGAGCTCTGTGGCTGTCATGTCTGCAAAGAAATTAAGAGGGTTCAGAGAGGGGTCCAGGAGCCTTGAAAACTTTTAGAACACTCTCCTCTGCACTTTGTCACAATGTGGAAATGAAGCAGACGCACCGCAGGGTGCCGGGGCTCACCTGTTAGCAGGCACAGGAACCCAACAGGGACCTTTGCTCGGCGTCCTGCTGAAAGAACCCAATGCACACAGCAATGTGGAAGCAGGCTGACTGAGATTACATGGGAAATGCTTATAAAAAAAAAAATCTTTTGTTTTTACCAGAAGCTTTTACTATCTGTTGCAAAAGACCTCTGTGCACAGCCCCTGTCCCACAGACACCTGTGCAGCCCGGTCCTGTTCTGCAGCAGAGCTCTGCTCTGTCCCAGCGTGGCAATGCAGGTACAGTGCTGATCAAAACGCAGTGGTGTAATATCTTATACCCAGGTAAAGCCATCCCAGAACGCTGTCAGTGCCACACTCACTGCAAACCACACTTCCACAGTGACGCTTTTGTTAAACAACTGCCTGCAAGAAGCAGGCGCTTTGGTTAAAGAACCCAAGACGCTGTATTTACTTCCACCACATAAAACCTTTCTGGACATTTTATATGAAGCAAACTTGTTAATTGTTTATTGTTTATTGGGATACTCTGTTATTAGTCATTGGGATGGAGTTAGTTATTGGTGACTGGAAGCTACAGGAGAGCCTCTAGATCAAAGCACGGATTGATTTTCTATGGCACGGGGCTGTATTTGCTTTGGTCTTTCAGGAGCACAAAGTTTCTCCGTACACACCTCCCTGACTTCACCTTCCCGGTAAGCCGAAATGCCCCCTCGCCTCCCAGGCCCCGCACCCGGCGGGGCGCTGGGACCCCCTCACCTGAGTGCCCTCCCACCCCTCCCGGCTCATCTCCCTCAGGAGCGGGACGGCGCCGTGCCCGCGGCCCGGCACCCCGACCCCACAGAGCGGCCGGCCGCAGTCGCGCGGGACCGGCGCGGGCGGG
>WBMW01001145.1:8092-103285 GCA_013396635.1 Penelope pileata | reverse complement strand
GCGCCCTCCTCCAGCCGGGCCCCCCTGCCCGCTCCAGCGCGGCCCCGCGCCCCCCGCGCGGCCCAGACCTATTCGAGCTTCGGTTACGGTTTGCACAGAGTGTCACAAGGGCGCAGCGGAGTAGTGCTCATTTGCCAGAATTTCTGTTGCCAGAATTTCTGCTTTCCTGTTTCTTCATGAAAGCTTCTTATGCACACCGACAGGAAACCTTGTGTTAATCAGCCTCCTCCCTTTTGTTCGATGCTGACTGCCTGGGAAGCGAAAACAAACCCATCCTGAGCTCAAAGCACCGCCGCGTTCCAGCAGTGCCTCTGGCGAGGCCGCGGCACGGAGCCCCGGGCCCGGGCCGGCAGCCACATTATGGCGCCCGCCGCTGCAGCCGCTGCAGAACGGGGCCCTCCCGGAACACGTCCCTCCCGAGCACCCAGCAGAGCACCTTACGCCTAACAAGTGCAGTTTTAATCAGTCCGGCTTAATGAAGCATTCTTCACGCCCCTGCGCACCCTCAGTGCCTGCAGTGGGGGGAGATCTCGGCTCCAGCCCCTTCCCCCCCGCGCAGCTCGGTGCCCGGTGACAGCAGGGCACTGCCATCGAGGCCCATCTCCTACCAACGAGAGCTCTCAGGGCAGCCCAAACCACAGCTAACGTCTCCGTGGTGGTGCTTTGCAGACCTTCTCTGGAGGCTGCATTGTGTTTCTTCCGTGCATCGTGTTTCCAGTTGAACAGAAGATTTATTTTCAGGTACTTGCATTTGCAGTCAATGTCCAAGCAGCAAACCTAAGATAACAAACATCTGCACACAACAACAGAGGACAAAATGCTGTTCACGGGTTAGAAACATGGGAAAAAGGGAAACCACCAGTCCATCTAAGGTACTAAATGGATAAATGAATGCAAGCTACTGCCAGCACTCAGCTTACAGGTCAGGGTCCTGTAAGCTGTCTTCAGGATGTTGCCGTGCAGTTCCTCATCTGCACGTGACACTTCCTGTCTGAAAATGCACGTGCTACTTGTCACTTCTGCTTGCCTTGCATTTCTACAAATGCAAGGAACTGCTGGTCAGACTGGTATTGTTGTTTCTCTCTAAACCTTGGGGAAAGAAAACATTGCTAAGTGCTTCCTTAGGGAAGGAAGCCACCCCAGAAGAGTCAGGCAGTGGAAGGCAATGCCCACCTCTTGTATACATCCTCACAGAGAAACGAGGGTTAATTGGCAATACCTGGCCAGAAGGTACATTTGGTCTCAAGTCTGGTTTGCATGTAAGTGATAAAATCCAGTTTTTAGCTACTTTATTCAAAACTGCATTACCTAAACGCACACACCTACGCTTATGGAGTTAAACACTGGAATATGTGTGAATACTTTTGAAAGGATACAAGTTGCTTTTATAAGCAAGTAAACTGGAAATTTGTTCCAAAGACAGCTAAATTTCATTGCTTCAAGATTAGCAGCACATTTTAAAAAAATGAATTATCTGACAGCATGTCCTTAAATAACGCCTGCCAGTTACCTTGAGCAACACAGCGTTTCCTTGGCCAGATCACTTCTGCAGCTCCTGACCCTCCGCTGCCCGGAGAGCAGACCCCAGAGCCAGCCCAGGCTTTTCTCTCCCAGTCACTTGCAAGCTTTTGTCATTGCGTGACCATTACTTTGATTATTTATAATAAATACGTTATCCACACAGTCCTGCTGCTGTTACGCTAGGCCAGCATTAAGGGCAGAGGCATTTCCAGCCCATTCGCAGTAATTCTGCTGTGGTTGCCCTGTTCTCAGGCTCTGCCCCCAGTGCCATGCCACCACTGAGCTGTGCATTGGTGCTTTGTGTGACGCTCTGCTTCCCATTCCATTCCATGATCTCTAGAGGTCCCTTCCAACCCCTGCAATTCTGTGATTCCCCACGATGGGTAACAGCAAGCCCCAGGGAGCTGCTCTGGGTTCGTGTCAAACTGCGATGTTCTAAAAGGTGGTTTGGGTAAAGTGCAAATTCGCAGGATTTATGTGCTTCAAACACATCCTCAAAAGCCTCCTGTATTTTCGCCTTTTGTACTAAAATAATAAACAAACCAACTGAAAACAGCTAAATAAAAGTGATCAAATTGCCTCCCAGTTACATTTAAAACTCTGATATCCTCATATTTACATGTATCCTGAAAGACTCAAGGTTCTGCCCAGCACGTTGAATTATCAAAGCACTTCAGTAACACTGCTTTTAAGCAGTTTGACCAGAGGTGGGTGCTTCTGGCAGTCGCTTCTGTCGTCAGAAGCAACCAGTTCCTTTCAGTCAGGAAGATCTGAAGAAGAAGAACGGTGAAAAAGTCACATTTATAGGACAGCAGCACAGCAAACGTGAGTGAGCACGCAAGCAGGGAGTTAGGGAAGGCAGCCTCTGGAGCACTCACAGTTGGGAAACACTTGGTAGGAGACATGGGCAGGCATCCTGCCAGCCGCTACTGATAACCCCAAAAGCACTAAGTATCTGTAACCACCTCCCCACTTACCCAAAATATATGTTTATCTGCTAACAAATAAGTAAAGCAGTAACACCGGAGTAATCCTTGCAGAAATGGAAACCTCAGGAATAAACCCTGTAGGAAATCTTCTTTTATTACTTTCAGCCTTTAAATCTTGCCGTTCTTCTAAAGGTAAACAGGAATTTTAAAGAGGTTTTTTTTTTTTAAACATTACTTTTTACATCTGTATTTTCGTTGCAGAGGAACAAAACCAACACAGAGCCAAACAACACCAAATATCCAGCCAAGCCATATAAACAGAAACAGCGAGGGGCACCAGGGAAAAACACAACGCAAGCAACAGCTCGACACACATCTTTCCCTCTGGATAAGCTGCAACATATTCTCCACACATGCATAAAGGTGCAGTCTTGTACCAAAAGCCTGTGTGATGCCCATGGCTCCAGAAGCAGCAGGGAAGCTACAACACTTAGCAACTTCGTCTGACCTATTTATGTTCCCACTTCTAATGGGCATGGCTGACTCCAGAGAAGAGCTATGCAGACCATCTGTCGGAAAGACATTTAAAAAATGTTTGGAGCGTATCAAAGATAACAGTGAATTCGGTATTTATTCATTTCTCCATTAAAAATAAGCCTTCTCAGCATCTTTTTAATGAGCTTTGTTGAGTAAGATTTATGCACCATCTCAAATGAAGCATTTGTTTGACAGAGGGAAACGCTCAGACTTGTCATCCTGTCCCAGACCCTGCAAGGCAAGGAGGTAAATCTGCAGGACAGTTACCAGCACACCAATCAATAGCACGTGGCAATCACTCAACCCATTATCAACTTCACCCGTTTTTGTGAATCTACTTGAATCGCTCTAAATAAAAATAAGTACCTTAATTGACAGATAAATTGAGGTACTGCACTGAGAGCTTGGAGTGCTGCTGACTCAAACCTTATTAAAACGTGGGCAGAGCCCTGACATGCATTCCAATCCCATCCTGCTTTGAAAACCATGCCTTCCCGTCCCTTCCTCACAAAGCAATGTGCCTGGCAAAACAACTGCTTCCTGGAAGCAATGAACTCAAGGAGCAGAGAATACTCCATCTCACCAACACAGCAGACAGTACTGCGTAGCACCAATGGGCACACGAGATACCTCCAACAGATTCTATCTGCAGAAAGAAAAATTAGTTCATTTTCATGTAGGCTAAGAAACCGAATCAACTTCCTCAGTAATAATAATGTCATCTTCTGTATCTTTGTAGACCTACATGTAATTAACAGCCTCTATATTTCATGCATACAAACTCTGAAACGCTGTCTTTTAACTTCATCATTCTCATGCAAAGAAGGTCAGACTTCTGCCAGTGGGGCCTTCAGATGTGACCTGAAGTTGCAGGCACAGGTGAATTCATGCCTGTAGTCAGCACTTGTAAAAGCAAAGGGAGAGCTGAGGATTTGCCAGAAGAGACCTAGAGCTGCTTAAACACATCTCAGCTGCAAAAAGACATCATTTTCAAGGATTCCAAATTCACCTGATGGAATGCGTCTGGTATTTTGGCCAATCCTGCCCTGCACTCTGAATGATCAATGATGGAGAGAAACTAAACATTCATTTGAACACTGCCAACACAATACAGAAAACCTGCAAGCAGCAACAGTTTACTTCAAGTTGGCCAACCTTTTGTTCTTAGTCCTGCATTACTTCAGCTTCCCGTTGGTCAGTCACACACGCATGGCAAGGTTGACTTGTAGATGTTTTATTTTTCTCTTTCTTTGTTCCTTCTGATGTGGTTGAGGGGGGAATTAGAGAAGTAATTCTGCCTGCTGATGATACTCGTACGACAGTGCATTGGCATCAACTCCTCATCCCTGTGAAGAGCCTCTGCTACCTACACGTGGATGTCAAACATTCGTGCCAAGTTCAAAAGCAGCGCAGATTCTGGAGAGCTTGAAATGGAAGCAGATATTGTATGCTCCATTCACAAGCCTAGTCTAATCATAAACACTTAAACTGCTTCTGCATCTCGTCCAAACAACGGGGGGAGACAAGCAGAGGCATGATCCATCCTGAACTGGCAGTTCAAAAGTGTGACCAATATCCAAGCATTTTTCTGCACAATTGTTCATTCTTCTTCAAAAACGTAACTAAATGTCATAAGCAGAAGTGACACGCTTCTGTCAGAGACAAAATACTTAAATGCAAAGAAGCAGTATTCCCCTTCCTTAACAAACACCTAATGCTAATAAATGATATTAGCACAAATTTCACAAAATTCGTTGCATTATTTGTAAAAAGATATCTAGTTAAATGTGTGTGAAAAAGCTCAATACACTCCTGATTCAGGTTCTGTGGACAAAACTCAGCCACTATACACTCTCAGCAAAGCCTGTCTGTGACCGATACACTCTCAGTGCATTTATTACCTGAAAAAAAAGAGTAAGATTGCAGTGAAAGAGGAAAACAGAGAAATCTAGCAATCGCCGCAGAATTTTTTGTGTTACAAGTCTATGCATAGTTTTAAGACTACAGTTAAAAAAAAAAAAGAGGGAGGAGGAAGCAAACAGTTGAGCAGAGCCACTGTGTGTTCTCCAAATCTGAACTGGTTTAAAGTGAGTGTGTTTTTCTATTATTCCTGAGTTTCAACCCAAGGTTCAACTGATTTAGCTTAAGTTAGTCAAGAATATCCAAATTTCCAATTCAAAATTTGATAATTTTCCATTTCCCTTTCTCTCCACACGTCATGCAAGTATATAATTTTTAAAGTTCCATTTTGCCTGCCATACAGGGAGGCCCTTCACGCCTGGGAAAACAGGCAGCTCTGTCACACTGTGAGCCACACAAGGATGCAAGCTGGTTTGGGTGTGCCAGCGATAAAGAATATGGACAGTGATTGCATGGAACAACTGGTTGCATTAGAGTCACAGAACTTAAAACCAGAAGAAACCGTGGTGATCTAATCTGACCTCCTGCAAAACACAGGCTTCGTGACCCCACCTAGCAATTACCTGCCTTTGTGACAAGTTTGATACGGTAACTCATCAACACTGGTTTTGCCAGATCCATTTTGAAACATTCACCTACAATGCTAATTCGACGCATGCAGCGTCAGGCAGACTCTGTACCTCCCCAGCACTCTCCTTGGAGCACAGGGCAACGTCCTCTTCCAGATACAGACATTACTGCTGCAGAAGCTGCCATCCCATGCTGTGCTGACAGAGCAGCTCCAGCACAGCAGTATTTGCCATGAGGTGCAGGTACTTGATGCTTGGGCACTGGCATGGTGTCACAGGACGGGGTGATGGCGACAGCTGCCATTTGTTCGGAGCAGGGCACTGCTCTGCACTAAGACCTGTACCCATTGCAACCTACAGATGACAAGAGGCAGTTCTCCTTTGAGACAGCAGTGGGCTTCCACAGGTGTTCTGAGGTCAGGGTGTTCACAGACCTCACACCTGAATGAAATGACTTGAGAAAAACATCTGCTCGACTTCTAATTGTTTTTGGCACGGGCAAGGAAATTCAGTACAAAACGAACATTTCCATACAAACATTTTAGTAAGACTTAATAGTGAAGATGTATTTTGTAAATGGAAACATGTTTGTGTGCCACAGACACAAAACCAATTTCTTTAGAAGATTCTCCAATGAATTAGGTGTCGTTTCTCTTAACTATTTTCTTTTTAGAAATCTACAAGATTTCTAAAGCTTTTTTTTCCCATTAAATTTAACACATTCCTTATGCCAACAAACACTCAAATACTGAGAAAACTTATCTCGGATGAGCATTAGCTTTCTTGCTGCCATCTACACACCTCTGTCCAGGATGCTCCCCTTCACAACTTATCACGAATCAAAACCAAGGAAGGTAACGAAGTAGTCTGCCTCTATCTTCAGGTTACATCCCTGTCCCGCCCTTTAGCAGCAATCAGCAGACCAGGCATTAGACAGAAGGCTTTTGCATACTGTGCCTGTCTGCCCAGTCATTTCACACCACAGAACCGCCTGGAAGAGCTGCCGTGCTACGAATGGCTCAGACAGCCAAGTCAGAACAGCTGCAGCGTGGCTGGAGTTCCAACGCTGACCCTGCAGTAACCACATCTCCTAACTCCACGCACCTCCTCCTTCTGCCTCCTTAATTAATTACGAGTAATACAGTTAATTAATACAATTCATCTAGATACAAAACCAGAGATGAAATCCTATAAGGGCTTTTTCTTACCCTGCTGATGCTCAGGCATAGTTTTCGGCAGGCTCCAGCCTGACCCCTCTCATATGGAAGGACGCAGCATTTCAGGTCTCTGCAGTCTGTATTCTAGAGACACTTCTGCCTAATCCCTGCCCAACACTGAACTCCTTCTGTCATAAGTTTCTGAAAGTACATTTTCAGCATTTATCAGAGACATGGCCAAGTCGAGTGTACAAATGGAAGACAACTGCTGTGGTTGTTCCTTTTTAAGGACAGTAATCCCTGGGGGTAACCAAGAGCCAGCATAAGGCATTTTATGCAGGAATACTATTATCATGCTTTTAATTTTTGTTTTAAAATAGCACACATAATCCTTAAGCAAACAGAGATGTGGTTTTCTAGGCCAACAGGCAATATGGCTTGAAGGGGAACTTTCCAGCAGAATGCTCTGATCACAGGTCACTGACTTTGTTGTAAAAAGTTACCCCAGTTTTCTTCCAGCTACTTGTTTTTTTAATCCTATTAAGTCATGCCATCTTCATACTTCCAGGATATCACACTCTTTCCCACATTTCAGACGGGGAAGTCAGTTTTAAATAGAGGCGTGATTGAAAAATCAAGGTTGCATGGACGTCAGCATCCCTCCCCATCTCAACCACAAACAAGTCATGCTTTGGAGTTCAGGAAACCTGGCACATGAGCACCCTCACAGATGATAGCAATGAAGGCTTTATTAATCACTGGATAAACCAGACAGGGTGGATTGCAGCAGGTGGCTACAGGGCTTTACCTCAGATGCTGTGGAAACAGCCTTGTCTCCCCTCCACTGGGAATGTGCAATGAAACACGAAAGCATTTCTCGCCGCCCCGAACACCAGAGCCGTGCGCTTTCTGTGCGGTGAAGGCAGGCAGGAGGCTGGGCCCACGGCTCTGACTCACGCTGCCATCAGAGCCAGGTGCTGCAGCCCTTCCCCAGCATCACCTCCCTGGCTGCGTCGAGCACATACCTGCTCCTCAGCCACCCGCAGTGGATGAATCATTCCTGGTTTCTGGCCGCATCTACACGCAGCAATGCAGATGAGGTGGCTGAGAAGCCCGGCTCTGGCCCAGCTGAGCCAGGCCCTTCCCAGATGGCAGCAGCCTGAGAAGGGCAGCAGTGGCAGCCCAATGGTCTCAGCATAACGACCAGCTCTGCCTGACGTCTGCCTGAGAGCTCAGAACAATCTGTTTTAAATGCTTACAGCTTTTGCCCAGCAGGTTTGCATGCTCTGTGTGATCCACATCCACGGCGTGCCTGTTTATTAAGAGCAAATCACACGGTCTGCTCAAGTGTAAGGTGATAAAGTAGGAATTAAGTACATTTTAAGCTTGCATTTTTCATCCACTCCTTACTGCAGTTACCAAAAAGTGAAAAAGTGACAGCTTCTACACCTTTTTAAGATCAGTTATACTCCAGTTATAAAAGCAACACCAAGGAAAACGATTCCAGTCTGAATTTAAACCTAAATCAAGGCCAAAAGTGCTATATACATTTAATGTCACCCAAAATTCTCATTGCAAAAGTATTTTCCCATTACGGATAGCCCTGTTTTAGAGTCAATTTCTCACTGATGTCACAAGACTATTCTGTTTCACAGTTCTGCATGGATAAATTTACCACTACAGAGATATCTCCCCGCGGATTTTCCTCTTATGTCGGCTCAAAACTTTTTTCCAGAATTACCTCAGGATTTCCATGCATGTGAAACAGATTTGCCTGCACATGTGCTAGACATAAAACTTATCCATATCCTGGCTCCTGGACACATTTCCTCAAACCGTCACACTAACCTTATTTCTGATTATTTTAATAAAAAGGTATTTACTGAAACAAGTCCCTTTCTTATCACTATTATTCACATGAAGTAACAACCTTGCGTCTTCAGTTTGGAAAGCAAATAATTTTTCTAAAGCTCTTTAACTGCCATTGCTTCTTCCTTCCATTGCTAAGCAATGGCAAATAAGCGTAAGGAGATGGAAAATGTGGTGCAGCTAGAAAACACCTAGCTGCTATCACAGAAGCATGGTGGGATGAAGCACACAACTGAGCACTGCAGGTGAGGGCTATGAGCTTTTAGAAGGGATGGGCAGGGCATGAGGGGCAGGGGAGCTCTGTGTTAAGAACTGGATAGATTTCAAAGAGCTGCCTCTGAGAAACAGCTGTGATCAGGCTGAGAGCTTGTGGGTTCAAATTGGGACCAGACCAACAAAGGACATCTGGTGGTTGGGGTCTACTACAGGCTGCCTGGTCAAGGGCAGCCTGTGGATGAGCCCTTCTTGCTTCAGCTACAGAAGCATCACACTGGCAGGCTCCCGTCCTGATGAGGGATTCCAACTACCCAGGGAAAGCAATGCGGCGGGCTGCAAGCAATCCAGGAGACTCCCGGAGTGTGCTGAGGATCAATTCCTGGTGCAGGTACTGCACAAACCAACCAGAGGTGAAGCGTTACTGGACCTGGTGCTCACCAGCGAGGAGGATGCCATTAAAGAGGTTCAGGCTGGAGGCAGTCTGGGCTGCAGCAGCCATGCCCTGGTTGAGTTTGTGGTCTTGAGGAGTGCCAAGAGCACAGTCAGGACCCTGAACTTCAAGACAGCAAACGTATGGCTGTTCAAGGAGTTATCGGATGAGACCCCCTAGTAAACAGTCCTTGGGGACACAGAACAGAGCTGGCAGCTCTTTAAGGACACCCTTCTGAGAGCACAAGAGCTCCACATTCCCTGGTATAAGACATCAAGCAGGGGAGGAAGGAAACCAGGATGGCTGGGCAAGGACCTGATGGTCAGACTGAGGACTGCTAATGAAATAAATGTACAAGCAGTGGAAGCAGGGATGCCGTCTGGACGTGCAGAGATGGGATGAAGAAAGCCCTGGGCAGCCTGATCCAGTGGCTGGCAGCTGGGGCTGGAAACAGATGGTCTTTAAGGTCCCTTCCAACCAAAGCCTTTCTATGATTCTATGAATTCTCAATTACATCATTCCCAGCAGTGTCTGGTAAAATCTTTACTAGGGGTAAAATTAGCTTAATATGACCAGACTAATATGCATGGAAGCTAGTAGTTCACCATAAGGTTAGCCTTTTGAAAAAATAAAAATAAAAATCACAGAATCATAGGATGGCTGAGGTTGGCAGGGACCTCTGTGTCCTCAAGCATGGTCACCCAGAGCAGGGTGCCCAGCACCACAGGCAGCTTTTAAAGATCTCCAAAGAGGAGACCCCACGGCTTCTCTGGGCAGCCTGAGCCAGGGCTCCAGCACCTGCACAGCACAGCAGTGCTCCTGGTGTTCACAGGGAACCTCCTGTGCTTTGGTTTGCTCCAAAGCTACAATGAAGAATGTTAGGGTGATGCAGCATGATCTCCAGTGAGCTGTGCAGACACGCAACATTGCAAAGCTGTATCTCAGTAATATCATAGCATCCTATAAATCAAGCTATGCACACTGAAAACTTAAACGTTTATAACCAGTTTCTGGTTAGAGGCTTTTGGCCATCACCTTGCATCATAGCAGTTACAGGAAATAATTTCTCATCTTTTTAAATCTTTGTAGCTAAAAACAATGTTCTGTCTTTTTGCTCTGATGAAAGTGACAGTGAAGCACTCACACGTCCAGCCCATATCCCTTTTTATGCCTCTATCTGCTGAGTCAGAACACTGATATGTTCTTTTCCTCAAGGAAGTGGAAATAAACACATTTTATGAAACAAGAAAATGTCTGCAGAAGGAAAAATCAATGCAGACAAATCACGCACTAAAACAAGAAAAAATATCTGTGACTTGTCCAATAAAATACAGAAAAAACGTTAAGAAAGCCTGTTTTTAAAATGTGTCTGCAAAAACAGCTGAACAAACAGATAGCAATATGCTAATTTGAGGGTGAAGCTATTAAATGGTAACTAACCCAGGTATGCAAAGACATTAATGAGCTAAAACCAGAACAAAGATGGATGGCAGGAACAATCCAAGGTCTCCACAGGAAAAGTAATTTAATAGACTATAAAAGGGGATGAGAATAGTGATGGTTAAGGAAGGGAAGAGGACCCAAGATTTTGAAATATTGTTAAGAATAAGAAAATCAAGGATCAAGTCTTCATTGTCTCATAATAAAAAAATAAACTGTAAAAGTTGTAACAGTGCAAGGTTTAACTAAAAAAAAAAAACGAAGAAACCAAATCATCATTAGGATGAGTGCCCTGAAATTCTGTTGATTATGGAAACTTAAATGGATTCAAAGACCTAACAGTTCTATTAATGGAAAATCCTTCAGGAACTGTTAGGCAGAACTGCCTGCCCCCAGAACAGCCCTAGCTCAGGAAGTCTTGTGCTGAGCATGGCTGGCAGAGCGTAGCAGCATCTCACTGTCTCGCCTTTAAACCAGCACCTGTCCTCAGCCACTAGCTAAAAGCAGACAACGGGGTAGCTGGGTGTCTGGGCTCATGTAGTAGGTCTGGCTCTTACCTGCAGCTTCCAAAATGACCAATTTATCAGTTTACACTCCACAGCCCCCCAAACTCATTTTCCTTATTAAGGATTGTCCCCTTCAGAATCCAGCTGTTGATCCCCCTCTTGCAGGGACGTTTCTAGACCCTGGCTCAGAGCTGACTCGGCCTGGAAGGGAAGCAGTGCGTTACAGACAGAAGAGCAGAAGCCTGCAGCAGGATTGCCACCAGCAAAACAGAAATTCTCTTCTCAGAAGAGGGAAGCACCGGCACCTCTCCTGCTTTCTGCCTCGGGCATTCCACTTCATCATACACACCAAATTGGTTGGCTTGTGTGCCAGCTTGTTTGGCTGCTGCCCGAGTGCACTAGAACAATTTATTTTGCCTCACTTCCCCTCAAATTAAGTGCAGCTTGTTTTCAGTAAGATAAACGAACTCCCGGGGCTAATGGCTGAAAATGAAAAGAACCTGCAAGAGCTCTGAAAGAAAGAGGAAGAGGAGGAGAACAGAAGAAAAGTTATTTAGGAATTTGAAGCTGCAGAATGGAAGTGCAACTTGAACACAGTGCAGCAGAAGAAGCAGGTGGTGAGAGCAATTAGCAAGGTGAAAAGCAGTACCCGAAGCATCCACACCGAGCTTTTATCAAGGCATCACTAGGATTTAGCTAGTGAAGCAGCACAGAAGTTCAGCACTAAGCACTACAGGAATGAGAAAGAAGCAATGTTAAAGGAAGATCTTCCTTTCAGAGAATGCAATGTAGAGCTGTTAGCAGAAACAGCAGAACACAAAGCAAAGGACTAGGATTTCTGAGGAATCCAAAGTCCTTGGAGCTGGGAACACACTGTCATATGGGTTTCATACATCGAACCAGTCAGGGTGCAGTGTGTGAAGGAAGAAGGGACAGATAAATTTTTAAAAAACGGGATTTGAGAGAGTGCAGAGAATCTAGTGGGAGAAAAAAAATAAAGAAGTCTCAATTATTCCTGGAGCGACAATGTCAAGCAAAGCCACCTGGTGAACGCTACGGGGGAAGGAGGCTTGTGCCTGCAGAAGAAAACGCCTCACCAGAGTGCTAAGAATGGTAGTTTTGTTCCACAGCCAGGAAAAAGCCAGGCTGCAAGGGAGAAAAGACCAGATTGTGCACAGGGCTTTCTGCAGAGCAGCTCAGCAGCACAAACCCAGGTATGAAAACTGGTTGATAGGCACGGAAGGGATAGCTTTACACCTTTCTCAAATTCCCTGAAATTCCCCTGAGACCACCACTGCTGCCATCAGGCACAGGTCAGCTGTTCTCTGAGCAGCATGAGTGCTGTCAGAAGTGGTCCTGGCAGACAGGGCTGCAGCCGCAATGTGAGGCACGATCAGCACTGTGTCAGGATGACCTGGCGTGTAGGTAAGCACCTCACAGCACTGTGAATCCCTACTGTTCACGCCCCTGTTAAAATTCAGCCCAAAGTGGATTAATTGAAAGCTAGATCTGAACTTCATTAGGCACGCCTGACCTAGCCTGACCTAGACAATTTCTGTTCACCAAACAAAAAAAAAAAAGTCTTGAATTTTCCTCATGGGTTTAGCAGAGCATCAGCAGGAGTTGGAGCACCACACAAACACTGTCACTGGAAGAGCTGCCATCCAAAGCTCACTCAAGCCAAACAGCAGCACCAAAGCGAGAACAAAAACAAAGGATCCTTACATAGATGGCCAGCAGCACGAGACATGGAAATCTGAACATCTTCGTTTCTATTTATCCATTTCTCTCTCCACATACCTTCCACAACCAAGCAACTGACAATGCCTCAAAGTGACCTACAGAAGACAAGATGTTACCAACCTCTGTTCAGAAACATTTAAAATATAGAGAGGGATTGAAACAGAGATGCTGGCAGAACCCTCTATTGGCAAGGCAGGTTTTCAGACAGAAATGGGAAGAAGTTGTTTTCAACCCATGTTTCAAAAGGAGGAAGTAACTACAGTCCTTAAAGCCTGAGGGAGAAAAAAACCTACCTCGAGTTTTTGCAAATGGTTTCACAGGCTGACTCAGGATCACAGATGTGCTTTTTCATGAGCTTGATTATAACAAACACTCCAAAAGGGATTTGTGTAGGAAATTTTATCACCTATGCATCATGACGTCAGCAGACAAATGACACATTGGGGCATCCATCTGAAATTACTTCAGGTACAACCACCACGATCTTTCTCTTACCAAAGACAAATACATGGCTTTGAAGGTCCTCAGGGCATTAAGGAGCACAGAACTCCCTACGAACACCTAAACAGAGGGCAGAACCTTCTAAGAGCAATCCTGCCTCTGTGGAGAACAATCTTGACTCCTACAAAGCCATTCTGACACTGCAAGGTGCCAGGGGACTGGGAGCGCGTGCCCACACCAACACTGCCTGCCTGGGCACAGCTGTAAGCCAGACACAGCTCAGAGGAGGTTTCTAGTGCACTCACCTAGACTTCCCGACCTCCCACCACCAGGAATTAGACTGACACAAGACCAACACACACAGCCTGCTTCCCGAGGGCAGTTAAGCTCACCCCCAGGGCATTCGGACACCTATCACCCATCAACAGCGAGAGGTACAGCTGTTCAGTGACCGGCATGTCTGCTTTTCCGTCATCCAAAAGGGAAGGGTGGCCCACATACAGATCGCAAAACGTAACGAGCAACAGTATTAGACTTCTCAGTATTAATAACTAAAGCACTAAATGATGACATTTCTACCCGCATCCCATCTCTGAAACATTCTGTGGAAACAGCAGCTATGTGAATTTGGCTTAGAACGAGGAGAGTTTTGCATGTATTTGAAAGGCATCACCATGTCTTTGAGACAGATGTTCTGTGTCTCATTCTTCACCTGACTCATGTCTTTCTCTCTACTGTTCTAAACTCTATTTCATCAGTTACAAAAAGGTTCAAGGCACGCTGGTCTGCACTCCATTGTGCCTTTGCCGTTACTGGTCCTCTAGCACAGCATTTCTAACAGAATGGGAAGCACAGAAAAAACTCTGCTATCTTAGGGACTTCGATCTTACACTCAGCTCCTGCCGGGGGAACACAACATCACGATGTTATTCGTGCAGAGGAGAATGAACACTCAGGAACTGGCACGGTGAGCTCCAACGTGACACCAGCACCTTTGCAAAGCTGCTTTCTCTCATCTACGCTGCAAATTTAAGAAATAATAGTTGGTCTTCCACTGTCAGTCACAATGAAAACTACAAAATGAGATGGGAATGTGATGCAGAGGCAAGCATGAAGGCTGACGAGACCAAGTTTTGAGAGAGATGAACAACTGATCTCTGACAGGAAGTGGCTTAGGTGCTGGTGACAGCAGTAATCCACAGCATGCGAGTAATGAAACTCTTTCATTGCTTACTTAATTAGGGATGATAGCAGTCTTCCTTGTACACTTGAGTTGGTAATTGATAAGGGCAGCTAAAAGCAAGTAGCACCAGAATCCAACTTTGATCTTTACTCTCCTTTTGAAATGGGAAGGAGTTCATTTCTCCAAGTTTCACTGTGAGAGACAGAGCATAAAGGCATCCAGGAGAGCACACTTACACTGCTTGAGAAAAGTCTCCTTCCACAGACATTTGTGTCATAAGGTTTATTCTGTGGGTCTCATTTAGAAGCGTACCTACACTCTGTTCTTGTGATACTGATGAGCAATACTCTGGTGAATGAAGCTTGTGCCCACCACAGCATGGCCTGCGGGGCCTTCAGGTCTGGTCTGCAGAATTCTACTGAATTTTAAATAATTTCTGAAGGCATCTTCTCACAAGAGCCAAAAAGGAAACAAACAAACCAACCAACCACAATGGTAACAGTAACAGTTGTACACAGACTGCGGAAATATCAAGGGACAATGGAAGCATTCTCGAAAAAACATAAAACCTGCTTTTAATCCAAAGGCATCGTTTTTCTTTCATAAGCCCTGTCTCCCTTGGAGACAGTTGCTGTTTCCTTCATTGTCCCTTAGACATTATGTGCACAATTTTTATAGGCAAAAAGAGTTCATTTCAAAGAAACCAGTCTAGCCAGCAGCCTCCTAAAATCCCCGATCCGAAGAAAAGGCATCAGCCTAGCAACTGCTGGCACTCAAAAAGGTCAGGGCAGCCAAGCTCCTCTTCCTTCCTGGGAGACAATGGCTTGGCTCGGTCCCCTTCCTTTGGAAGACTTCAGGTATTCAGTTTGACTGTGGTCTGAGAGACTGTGGGGAACAAACAACTAAGCAGGCTGACTTCTTCCAGGAGCCTACGAGCTCAATACATTGAGCAATGTTCATGAACAATGTTCAGCATGAACATACAGAACTAAATGCCACAGGATTCCACCGTATCTCTATGTTATGGGAGAAGAAATCTGTCTTTGCTCCAATGGCTGAGTGTCAATAAATGGATTAAAAGCAACAAGCAGTTACAAAATCAAAAAGGTTTATTCTCTGCTCTGTGCAAATTTGTATTAGATGCATCCATCTGGTTCTACTCCAGATATGAAAGCGTCCACCAGTATAGTATTTTCCTCTTTTAAAATCCACTTCTGAATTAATTTAATTCTAACTTAATTCTAAATTAACTAATTTAATTTCTAAACCAGCTTTCATGAGAAATTTTCTATTCATTTATAGGTAAGTTTATGAAATTTCTTGATTTTTGAGGGAAAAAAGAATGAAGGGAAAACCACTAGATTTCCCTTGTCAAAAGACAAAACAAAATATTGTCCTTTAAAGGACATACATTGAGAGCTTCCTTTCCTACTTTTTTTCAAGCAATAATGACGAAAACCAGTATTTTTACACACTCAGAAGAGAAAGACAGCAGAACACGACTTCCACTGACACAAACTCTCAGAGAAGTCCAGCACTTATAAATACTTCATCACTCCAGTGGGCCCTACAGGAGATGCTCTGGAGAGTGAGTGGTCAGCCAGCCTGCACTCTTTTACCCATCAGTTCCAGTTGTTATGGGGGGATTCTGCGACACAGCAGGTCCAGAGGAAAACAACACTGGTATATACGCCAAATCCACTTGATTGTGATAGCCCTGAGGCACCGCTGTCAAAGACGAGATATAAATTATTTTATAAACATAAAAAATTTCTTGGGTTGTCGTAGCGTCTCCCACCAGTGTCTGGGTCATGCTGGTGTTGGCTATGTCTACGTCCAAACAATGTGGCACAACCAAGGCCAGCACCACTTTTCTAATCATAACAGATGAAGTCTTCCTGCCTCCCTACTCTAGTTCAAGATTTCTAAATATTTTTGTGTAACCATTACAGAATTCAATTAAATCACTAGAATCTCCTTTTGAAACCCCTCATTCAACCACATCACACACCATATCTGGTTACAATTCATAAATTACTGGCAAGTGAGAAATGAGAGCTTCATTTACAGGATGTGACCTTTTGCCAGTTACATTCCTTCTGCGCAGCTAACTCTGTTACGAAACATCATTTAACCACTTTTGCTACTTCCTTGCTAGTCTGATTTCCAGAAGGAAATCCTGTTCAAATTCGGGCAAATTTTCTTGACAGCTGTGGAAGTTAAAACAGTATAGCACAGTCTGTTCTTGCCAACTTGTCAGTAACTCTGAAGGGAATGGCCTGAGAGGTTGTGATTTTGAAGTAAGCAGGAAGGCCTTAGTTCTGTTCTGAATTTGCTTTTTATTTAACCTGGTCATCATGCCTTAAAAATGTCAGGGCTACAGCTGGCCACAGTACATGTCAACCCTATCTGCTCTTACGTTCAGTTTTTCCTATGATGACCCACTTACTGGTGGGCATTGCATTTTGCAAAGCCTGTACAAACCTGTCATTTAAAGAGGTGATCTCTTCGTTCCTGTTAAGTGCCTTAAGAAGCTAGAGTTGTCTGAATGTTTTATACGCACGAGTTTGACCAGAGACCACGTGTTATTTTCAGCATCTTGCGTAATTCAGAAAATAAACAAAACACTTTCTCTTCTCCTGCCATGCAAATCACAGGCATCTAGACATGAAAAAACATAGCCAGGCCTCAGCATTCCGCCACATTCTCCTTCACATCAACAAATGCTGCATTCAGTTATTCAATTACTCTGGCAAATTCCAGATTACTAGAATAGTTTCAAAATTAGTTCCTAATGTAAGATAATGTTGCTAGAATTGAAAAAGTGCTAAAACACACAATCACCCTGTTTCAAACACCGTTCAGGTAGCCCTTTTTCTTGGGGAGGTTCAATTTTAGTATTTTTTCCTGTTATTTATAAAACATAGAGTTTGATTGCTGGATGCATTATGTATCCAACTCCTGCCACTGTGTGATTTTTTCGAATTGTCCCCTATGCATTCACTAACATCTCTATCATCAACCCACTCAAAACTATAAAATCCCAAGTCCCAGGAAAGCTGGCATGATTTTTTTGGCAACATCTTTACCAAATTAAACCTGAAGTGATACTTGAGTTCAGTTAACTCTGCAAAAGGCATTTCCTGTAGCACTTTCTGAAAATAATGTCTGGACTCTGCATCTTCCAATCAAAGTTAAAAATAGCACCTGGAGAACAAGTACCCTACCACAAACACTTCAGAGTGGTCAGCAAAGACCAGGAAAGCTAAGATAGCAACTCTAGTAAAAGTGGTCTTCTGTTACTCTGGAAATCCCCAAACCAAAAGATTCCCTTACCCTCTGAATAAAACATACTTTATTACTTATTATCGACAGTCAACTATACATTTATAACTCACACAGTGCTTTCCATCTGGGCATTAACTTGCTCATTTCCACAGCCACATATCTTGAAGAGGGAGAACTAAAATCAGAGCTGTGCATGCCATTGTAAGGCCAATTAACTGAGGCAGCGTGCCGTAACAACCAATTAATGCTGTGCTACAATGTCAGAATGAAATCTAAAGTTTTACTGAAATTTAATCAGGAATGAAAGAGTCATTACAGGAGGTAACAAAAAAAATCCATACATCTCTGGATCCTACATAAAACGGAGCCTGGTCCACACCAGTAACTTCTCCCTCGCCTGAAGGAACGCAGGTTTCACAGAAGGGATCGCAAAAAGGAGCAAAAGAAGAAGACAGTGTGAAATTACAGAAGGAGTATGTGCTATACGAGGAGGGGAAAGAAATGCTACGTAAAAACATCCATAAAATCAAAGATTTTTACAAGCCCTTCTGAAAGAAATATCAGCAACGACAAAGGCCTCCTAACCACTTCCCTCTGCTTCAATATACAGCAGCAATTCTGATTTAGCTCAGGCTCCCAGTGAGCACAATTACCAACTTTCATCTCCGTAGCATTACATTGTTTTTTCTGGAATTACTTCAAGCTATGCCTGAACAATACTTTCAGTACTTCACACGCAGTGAGGTTTTCATTTATGTACACTTTACTTTCTTAGAAATCTTTATAAATACCCAGGCTACATGCATAGAACAAACACTTCTTAAATGCTTTTTTAATTTTAATCACATGTTCCCATCGGTAGAAGTGGTTTCCCTTTAGAACAAGTATTCCCAGAAATACATCCCGTTATCTATAAAGTTTATCAGATCTTTGACTCCAGAGAAGTGTCCTGAAAATGCATTTCCAAGTTCTGTTCCTAATCCCACTATTCCTGGCAATATAGTTTGGTGCTAAGTATGAGTATGGAACATTTCTCTGGAAGCTTTAAGTAGCCCACCAAAGATTTTTTTCATTCTTATTACTGTTCTCAGTTCTCATTACAATTTTTGACCTCCTATTTCCAACAAGGGAAGTGGACATTAAGTAAAGCTTTCATGACACACACATACACAAATGCATATAACATTTGGTGTTTTAAACCAAGCTTATATTCCATTCCTCTATTAGGAAGGATAATTTGGGAACCCCCCACTAAATTTCTCCCACACAGTAGAACACTTTACATATAGTAAATGGAGGCGGAAAACAAAAAAGTAACTGGCAGAACAGCAAAAAAAAGGTCCAGTGATAACACAGAAGCTGTGTGACAATGGTGACGTCTCTCTGTACTTCATTGTAACCATGCTTTCTCTTAGCAGTGTTTTAAAATGGCAGGTCTCAAAACTGATGGAAGTGAAAAGCCAAAAAGACCTCCAAGGGATTATAACACACAGAGCTCAACTGAAGATTCGGTTGGACTAGATGATCTTGTAGGACCTTTCCAACCTTGTGTTTCTGTGATTCTCTGATTCTCTAGCTCATCCACTGTAGACCTTGTTTCTTTCCAAGCTAGATGACTACACACATCGCTTGCAGCTACAAGTGACCATTTGAAGACAGCCAAAACCCAGCTGATACCCAAATTCCAAGTGTGGTGTTGGGTGTCCATGGCAAAGCAAGGGCTGCAGGGGGGGTCCCTGTGAGAAGGCTGTCTTGTGCCAGCCGGCTCCAGCAGCCCACCACCAGGCACAGCTGAGCCCAGCACCAAGCTGGTGGCACCTCTGGGAGAATATATCAGAACATATGAGAACTCAACAAGTAAGGCGGGTAATGAGTACACAATGGAGATGACACAGCTTGGGAGACCCTCCAGGTTGAGCAATTCTGCAAGACAATTCTGCAAACGTGGCAGAATTTAGTCAGAGAAAAAACACCAGTTATACAGGCTCAGTGTCTGAACACCGTTACAAATTAGGTTCTATCTATAATCTTAATAGAAGGCAGCATCATTTACTTGACTTCAAAACATGTTGCTTCTTGCCTCTTGTTATCTATAAGGAAAACAGCAACAATACTGTAAGAGTCCCGTCCAAAGAAAGAAAACACTGACCTAGTTTTAGAACAAAAACTGAAAATAACCTCTCATCTCTTCATTGTTCAAGCAAGAACAAAAATCCCGAATCCTGTAGAGAAGCTGAAAAGGACAGTGATTTACTTTTTCTTCTGTCTTGTTTGGATGAATGGGATAAACAGAAGGCACTTCAGCCTCAACGTGGGCTGGATTCATGATAGCCGATGAAACCTCAAGAAGAGCCACAGCTGACAACACTGCAGACTGAAATCTGAGCACGGCCTGAGCACAAGGCCAGGAAGCTGATAGTACCCCTTGTCTGTACTCCAGATCCCACACAGAGACACTGACGCATCCTTGACCCAGTTGCTGGCTGGAGCTGTATGGGCTGCAGCAGACAGCTGCACAGGTGTCAGGAACACCACGTCGGTACAGCAGGTCCCCAGCAGCTCCCTCTGTGTGGCCTGTGACCCACTGGTGGTGGCTAATGTTCCATCTTCACCCAATTTTACAAGAGCATCTGTCACTTAATTGCAGCTGTTAACTGCCAAGCACTACCTTCCAACCAGCATCAATTCTATCACTGTGAACAGCTGAGCTAACCTGTGAGAAATGCTTTGCAACAGTTACAAGTGCTTTATTAAACAACCCCCAACACTTGCAGATTGCAAGATTAAATTTTATTTACTGCTTCCGCTGTTGTAAAACAATGAAGGTGGGTTTTGGTAATACTTTTTATCTTTCAGAAAGGAATAGCTTCCATGTTTCACTCAAGAAAGCTAGAACAAAAGGAGTGGAAAGAGCACGATCCGGTCATGCTATCACAGGGAAATGCCTTCAGCACCCGGGGACAGTGGAAAAGCACAAGAACTTATTTTAAGGCCTATATATATGACAATATTAGAGTTACATCTTCGATCTCAAGGTTAGAATCAGGGCTGAATAAAATGATATAGAGACCTATCACCGTGACAAGGCAACAGAACAAAAACGGCTTACGTCCAAAACATAATTTGCACACAAATATAGCCACACATGAGCAATACATAATTTAAGGAAACCATTGCTTTCTCTCCCAGACCTTCTCCTCCTCATGAAATTTATTGACTTAGGCAAGCTAAAGGAAAGAAGACGGGGCAAGTGCTACATTTGTCCAGGAGGTAAAGAAAAACCTGAACAATTCTGACACAATTAAATGAAACGGAAATCTTACTGCAGTTGTCCTGGGGTTCTAAAATAATTATCTGAACTGCATTCTTCAGCAACAGCAACAAAATCAAATGAGCTAAGAAAAGAAAACTTCCTTACAGTATTTCCTGTTCTTCCTTTTGACTATAATCAGCATGAAACTATTTCTGGCTAGATGAATATCAGGCACTGAGTAAGGAAAGTTCTGCTGAAATCACTGCACAGGATTATCCTAAGTCAAGGCAGCATACGTGCATGTGCTCCCTGAGACAAGAGAAGCAAAAAATGAAAACTGTAATTATATAAATGACATCCAGAATTTTGCATTTTAACAATGACATAAAAAAATAAAGAAGAGAGAAAGTAAAATATGTTTTCTGAGACAAAGTCAGTTTACCCACTGGTGGTAGTAGCTGTTGGTGTTCTCTCATTCCAGAAAGCTTTCCTCAGAATGACAGCGCGTTAAGCTCAGTGTTAGGATTTTCTAAAAGTATTTTTTTTAAGCAGAAGTAAGCACAATTGAGATTAGAATTAAATTGTGCTTTTACACTCCTGTTGATAATGTCAGTGACGATAATGAAAGGCCCAGCTTCCAGGTCAGGACTCGGTCATGAGCAAAAATAAGAAAATATGCTTACTTTTGAAACATGGAATTAACATCTACAAAATTAAACAAGTGAAATTAATGGCATGCACAAAGGCTCTTCACATGGGGACTAAATCTAATTTTATGCATGTCAAATGCTTGAAACCTAACATTCCTCCTCTTCTGCAATACATTATGTTTTGTAATACAATGTAAAGTATCTGAATGCTAAAATTGGAAAACGAACTATAATCAAAATGTTTTAATTCAAGACATCCCTCAAACAATGTAAACACGTTAAAATGGTTTTCAGCCACTGGTCTCAACAAAACAGTGAAGAAAATCGTTTGATTTATCAGGGTAATGCATCAGTTACCACAGAACAGACAGTTTGAACTCCCAAGCGAGCAACTCTTCAAATTGACACTACTCAGTAATAAGTTTCAAAAACTAGGCATTTGCACCTTGATATAATTGGAAGATTACACCAATGCTGATAAAACTGCAGCTACAAGACAACCCTAATCTTTAGTCTGAAAATCCCATCTGGGATTACAGGATGTAACTGGTGTGGTGAATGGGAAGATTCCCAAATGCTACGTTTCCAGCAAGAACTGCTTGCTTAGGCTGTTCTCCAGCAAAGATTTTGGCATCTTTTCTCTTGTGTCTGCAGTGGCGGCTTCCTGAGAATGTTTCTTAAAAGGACCAGGAATATTCAATGACTCTGCAGCCTCAGGTTGGAAACCTTCACAAATGGGACTGAAACACAAGCCAAGAAGCTGGCAAAGTAGCAACAAGGAAAGTGCTGGCTGCTAACAAAGATTTTATTTCAGTTTCTCAAAAAGAAAAAAAATATCACAAAAATCTTGACTTCTAATCCAAAGTTAACAAGGAGACTTCCCTTCATCACATCTTTCCATCCTCTCTCCTTTCAGCCTGCCAACACCATCAGGGTAAAAAAATGTCACATGGAAGTGATCAAAAGCAAATTGTACACCAGCTGCAACCTCGAGGATAAGATAGTCACCAGAGGATATTCAAAAAGGAGGAGAAGGAGAAGGAAGGAGAAGGAGAAGGAGAAGGAGAAGGAGAAGGAGAAGGAGAAGGAGAAGGAGAAGGAGAAGGAGAAGGAGAAGGAGAAGGAGAAGGAGAAGGAGAAGGAGAAGGAGAAGGAGAAGGAGAAGGAGAGAAGAAAAATAATAAAGGAAACTGAAATACACAGAATAAATAGCAAACAGTGAGATATTCTCAAAGTTACTGCTGTGTTTTAACCCCAGCAGGCAGCCCAGCCATTTGCTCACTGTCCCCACTGGAACGGGTAAGAGAATCAGAAGGGTAAAAGTACAAGAACTCCTCTGTTGAGAAAAAAACAGTTTGCTAGCTAAAGCAAAAGCTGCTCATGCAAGCAAATGGAGATAAGGAATTTGTTCACTAATTCCCATCAGCACGCAGATGTTCAGCCGCTGCCAGGAAAGCAGGGATCGTCACAATGGTTTCTCAGGAAGACAAATGCCATCACTCTGATCCTTCCTTCTTCTTCACCCCAGCTTTCACTGCTGAGCATGAGGCATATGGTATGGGACATCCTTTTGGCCACTTTGGGTCAGCTGTCCTGGTAATGTCCCCTCCCAGCTCCCTGTGCCCCTGACTCCTTGCTGGCAGCACTGTACAAGAAAAACATGCAACTACAGTGGTAGATGGAGCGAAACTAAAAATGCTTGGATGAAGTTTCCAAGGAGGGGTTCCTCACAACAAAAGTTGGAAGAGTTGTATAATGGCTTCCCAAAGTGTTAAACCTGCATGACTTGGGAAGCACAGAGCTAGACTGGGTAACAGAATACACGTACTTTGGGAAGCATTCTTACAATGATAGAGAGATGGACCTTTCCATGGATCTTTCCATCTGTAACTTGTGTAGTTTTTCAGTTGATGTGATTTTGAATATCATCAAGAAATGATCAAAAATTATCTGCATTTTCTAACCAAAAACAAAAAAAAAAAATGGTTAGATTGCAAAGAACATTTGCAATGCCTTCATCTAGACAAAATACCCAAAGGAATATAGAAAAATAGGCTAAGACACAATTTCCACTGCATTTAATGTCTTTTTCTTCCCTCCTACTGGACCAGAAAGAACTAGCTTAGTCTGCAGTAGAGTTCAGAGCTTCCTGGTAATGGGTATGATCTAACAGGTTTGGCTTGAGCTGCAGAGCTTTCCATATGTGTATCTTTCATTTCAGCAAAATGTTAATAGGAATGTATTGAACATGAATGCAAATATATATTGTTCATCCTGCAATGAAAGTAATACAGGTCAGAATAAGTCGCTCAAATCTGACCTCCTTCCTGCTGCTTTTCCATTACTGTTGTACACATGAACTCTTCTATGAAAGAACCCTGCAGGCCACGCAAAGGACCCACAGTTACATGGAAAGAATAGATAGCTACAATACAAGCAGAAGACAGCAGGCACAAAGAAAGAGCAATACAGTACCAACATGCAGTATGAATGGTGACACAAGCACATTACTGACCTACCCATGCCTTGGGTATCCAGAAAAGCTATGCAGGTTGAAGGAAATGTTTACTCAGTTAATTCAGTATAACTCACTGCATACTTGCTCTTATTTTATATTAAACCAAAGAGTTGTTTTGTTTCTTTCCCTTTTTTTGGCTCAGTTCAAATTGCTTCCAAAGCACTACACCTCAAACCAGGAAAGGTCATGCTTTTAGTCAGAGTAGAGTCTCACCTGGGGAGTTCTACCAGCGTAATTACAGCTGTTTAAATATAGCAGTGCATTGGCTAACAGCACAACTGCAAAACATCCCTGTGCAGACAGGCCCTTTCTGTTTGCTCACATACAATGTGGGAATAACTACTTCCTTTCATCACAACGGTGTTAATGAATTACAATACTCTAGATAATACAATGTATTCTTTTCACATGAACCTTAAATCTAACCTTTTCTTTTTTTTTTGATGGAACTTTCTTCTTAAGCACTTTTCCAAAAATTACTGACTTTAGCAGCCCCACGATATGACAGCCCTCCCCTTAGTTTAGGACAGGATGTGTCTTGCCTGGGAATATTATTGAAGTTGTTGCTCACGAAGTCATCTGGAAGAATCATTAAAGAAAGGACTTGGCACTAAACAGAACTGAGATTGCTGCTGCTGCTGGAACATTCCCAGCATCAGATCTCCCAGGTGCGCTGAAGCCAGGCTGGCACACAACGGGTAACCACTAACCAGCTCACTCACTGCACACACGTGAGGCTGTGAAATAAAGAGAAGGCTGTGTTTTTTCTTTAAATGAGCAGAGCATGGTCAGGAAAACTCTGAAGTCAAAACATTCAACACAGCCTTAAAAAAAAAAAAAAAAACCACAGTTAAAGGGTTCTACAATGCCAGCCAGAAGGATTTTGTACTTCACCACTTTGGCCATCATCTGAAATACAATATTGAGGGAATCTACAAAAGTTTTTTAAAAAGACAAACTCAAACACTAGGTTACATCTACCACTGCTGCTTCTAGAAGATGACGAAAGGGTGGCCACCTCAGATGTGAGAAAGTATCATTTCGAACCATCAAAGCCTCAAAAATTAAGACAGATTTGGGGACTGAGGAACTCCTGAAAGAATAAGGAAGTCCATCGTCAACACCTCCCCTGCTGAAGGAGAACAGGAGGGAAGCTAACTTGATTTACGGTTTTTAAGGACTTTATCAAGATACCTACATTGAAAGCGTATTTATTCACCTAACTTCAAACATTTCAGGCTTCCAAACTAGAACTCTATTTCAGGCTATTTCTGTAGTAAATACATTTTGTTTATGTATCGTTTATCTATGCAAGCTAATACCAGACTGTTCCCAAATGCAAATTCTTTTTCCTCAGACGTGCTGCTCCTCTTAATGCCACTTACAAACTGTAGTCAGAGGTAGCACACCAGTCATCTTGCTACCTGCAAGTACGAGTCAGCAGAGCATTGGTCTGACTGACCTGACTGCATGCATGGTAGCTTGACCTGGAAGACAAAGCGCTTGAAAAGTTCAGCTCTGAAAACTGTACACAACTTTGAGCTCAGAGAATGGTTGAGGTCCATCTGGTCCAATCCCTGCTCAAACAGGACACCCCGAGAAGGGTGCCCAGGGCAATGTCCAGGTGGCTTCTGGAGATCAACAAGGAGGGAGACTGCACAATCTCCATGTTAGATATAAAGAATGAAAGCTCCCTTTATCCTTCCCTGTCCTACTTTTCTCCTATTTTTGTTTAAACAGTATCTGACACCTGCTTCTCATGCGACAGATAAAAAAGTATGACAAACCCATGAGCTGTCTTGTAAGCTTCATGAGGTCACAGATGGGAGATCCATGGTGTTGTTTTCTCCCACATCCATTTTGCATATTCCATGGCATTTTACTTGCAGGAAAAAATAAAACAGAAACCAAAAATAGAGAATACCATGTATTTAAATGAAGGGAATAGTTTTAATGGTAATTCTATACCTCACTGTTTCTAAGAGGTGTCCTTCTTTGCCTTTTTAGGTCAAGGTGGGTTTTTTTTGTTTAAAATCACATCTGGATGCTTGCACATAATTGGCGAGCATCTCCTGAAAAATATCAACTGTCAAAAATATCATGTCTATGAAAAAAGGGGTAATTCAGAACCAGTAATTAAGGAATTTGACTAAAACTATTTACAGAATCAATGGCAACACTGTGGTAGGAACGAGGTGTTCAGTGGTGTATCACTGGCAGCAGTGTTCAACTTCACTGTAACGAAAATTAGAAGAGTAGGAACAGTTTCATATTTGACATTACAGCTCAGTTTCACTATTTGCAAAATAGGTAATTCCTCAGGATTTATCTAAGAATGAAATATATATTCACAGTTGTAAACTTAGATTTCATGATGCATAAAATATACAGTTTTGTCTTTATTTAGATAAATTAGTTCCTTGCTATACATAAATGAGTTGTTTTAGGGATATAAAAACGCAGCTTTAACTCCTACCCCTCCAAGCCCTGTCAATAATTTTTGTTTAAAAACTAAAAATGCTGAACGGATGAGTAGACAGTGCTCTTTTTATCACATTGTTCTGTTGCAATTTTGGTTTCCTTTTTATATTACAGGCTCAAGACACAGGAAAACTGAGATCCAGTCCACATCTAAAGCGTGCTGCACAATTCCAGAGCTTAGGGCAGCAACTCTTGAAACGTAGACATTTAGTGACCTTCTTACTGGAGCACAAAGTGGGACAGCTGGAAATTGGTATACAAGAATAAACAATTACACACATATTTGGCTCTGCATAACAGATGGAAAAGTGTACAAGTTAATTTAAGGATGAAATGACTCAGAGAAGTGGCCAAAAGTAAGTGACCTGATGACTTGCTGTTGGGCAGGATACCCTAAGTGTACAAGCAGCACAGCATTGAGCTCTTGTGAAGGTATTTCCAAGATGTTTGGAATATTTCATGATCTTCATAATTTTGTGGCAAAACAATTAAGAACAAGCCAGACATCCCCCCATATTTTCCCCCCAAAATACACATATTTTTTCCAAAACAGCAATTACAGAACAATGTTATGGAGTAAGACAGCATCAAAGCAATGTACCAGTAACGTTACCAACTCAGCCCCCTGCTACCTTCACAAAGCTAAAACGTTAACACTATTCCAGAAGAATTCAGTTATTTATTCTATTAACTTCCAAGCCTCAGGAATCTGCTGTAGACAGGGATTCATTTAGTGCAGGGAGCACCCTGCTCCTGACTGGCAGATGTTATAACCACATCAGAGTTGCTTGAAGTAAGTCCACTGGGGTCTAGAAGAACTTATTTTTGGTAATGCTGCATACTTTCAGAGGGACTGTCTGGACTATTGAAACTATGAAGTAAAAGTTATACACTTAACTTCTACTGAAATATAATGTAAATAACTGAAACCATTGCAGTGCTGAAAAAAATATAAAAGAAAAAGCACAACACCGCAATTTATTAAATGTTGGTATAATAAAGTTATCCCTTGCAGGAAACAGCTTATTTAAAACAGATGGTTTCATGTGCTTTAGGAATGGTTTCTCTACAACAACTTTGAGTGCTTAATTATCTATTTCATTTAATGTAAGCTTGATAATTTTTTATTTTATTTTATTTAAATAGATCTAAGGCATTTCTGGTGGCAGGGGTAAAAAGACACAATAAAAGTTCAGTAACACACAGGCAAAAACCCACCTGGTTGAGAGGTTCCAGAGGTAAGTCTGAAGACTTCCATCTGGAACAGAGCTTGCTTGCATCAAAGTATTAAGTACATTTGAAATCACGACTCTGTGTCGACACTTTGTTCTACACAATGAGATCTGGAAAGTGTTTTATTTTTCAAAGTAAGGCTACAAAAGCCATGACTTCTGTACTCTGTGTTCTGATGCAGTCTCATTCAGTCTCTCTCCACCTTGTTGCATGGGTATCTCATGGTGCAAGGGGCATGCTCCTCAGCTGGACTGTCACAGGGCAGTGCAAGCACTGGGAGAACTTCACTGCTGTTTCTTCTGCTATTCACAAAGGTTGGCTAGAAAAATAGCAATTGAATCGAACCAGAAAACTCTATTCTGATTCATGGAAACTGTGATAAAAGAATATACACCACCTGATACGAGCTGAATTCTAAAACAAGTGACAAAAAGTTACAGACAAAAAAAAAAAGAAAGAAAACTACAAACAAAAAGTAGCCAATGCATCAGGGACGCTGCACTTCAGAGCAAAATTAAACTTTTACTTGTCAGGACCTAAATTACTGTAGTAGCTCCTGCACCTATGATATCAATTCCAAATTTCTCAAACAACTTTTCTTTTAAGCACACTCAGTTTCTGTTTTTTTAGGCATGTTGCATAACTGTCCCCAAGGTGTGAGCTTTTTTCATTGTTTAAAGAGAGTTTTCTGTCCTCATGTTAAGGTACTGGGCATGCCAGTATGCATGAAAAACAGGGGTAAAAAGTACCTAAGCCTTTGCTATTTTAGCAATCTGTTTGCAATCAGTCTCTTCAAACATATTATTAAGCTCCATTCACATACTTTTTAAGGTGCTGAGAGGTACTGTAAACATAAAACTTCTGAAAACAAAAAAATATCTGGATTTGGCACAGACTAGGTTTTCACAGAATATCTAATCTCCATAAGACTATTTCCAGACAACCTGGCACAATTTACATGGAAAAAAAAAAAGAGAGAGAGAGAAGAAGGGAAAAAAAAACAGAGAAGAAGGAAAAAAAAGAAGAAAAATGTGATTTTGTGGCATAAACTGACTAATGCTACTTTCAGGGGTTCTTCATCTGCTATGAACATTGTTTGTGCAGCTTGTTCACACTGGTGAACAAAATATAGTCAAAGCAAAACTCCGCATTCCTCATTCAGGGTGAGTAGTTCCCTACAGAAATAAACAGAAATTCAGCATCTGATCCTCACTTCTGGAGTTTTGACAGCACACCCACACCAGCCAACGAGAAAAAGAATGAATGATTCCAGCTATCCTTGCTGAGCTGACAAAACCTGAATGTAGTGTCAGTTACACTGGCAAGAACACAACGAGTAATTACGCTGGCTGAATAGTATGGATGACACATTCATTCAAGTCAGCAAATCCATTTACACATACACGAGACTCAAAAAAAAAGATGCATGCCTATTAGCATCAAGCTTTTTATAACAGAGTAAAAGCTAGAAATGAGACCACTTCACTACTGTCATTAGCTATGGCATCCCTACAAGCAAACCACACAGACAGCCCCTCCGTATGGCATTTACACAATTCTGAGCGACGCAACCAAAGAGAGACATTAGTGGTGAGCTTAACAGCACTAAAGGAAGATTTACCAAGTGCCATGAAAGCAATTTACAAAGCTATGGCCCTCCAGGTACTTCTTCTGCCTGAAGCTGTCACCTTTGCAGCAGAGGCAGCAGAAGACACAGCCAGAGCCTCCATGACTTGCATACAAAGCATGGTGTCTTACATAATCTCATGTTTGTGCTCAAACCCCACTGCCAGGTTTTACATTGAAGTGGTATCAGCACGTACTCACCCAGCAAAGCAGACAGGAGATGGTGGGTTGATCAAAACATCAAGTTTTAAGGTAAACTTGAACTGCAGCAAATGCTGGCAATACTTGGCACAATACTATGTCCTTAAGTGGGATGTGTTGATTTCATTTTCTGACATCTATCACAACCTTAAATGCATTCAAGTAAATTTGTAACATTTTGTCTTGCCAAGTTCTCCAGCGTCTGAGAGAAGAGAACATTTTATTTTTGCATGGTTATAAAAATCTGTGTAACAGCTTGCAGAACCTTGGAGCAACAGGCAAACTGTGACCAACAAACAGATATGGATGGTGTGATTCCTCTGAATTTGGAGACAGTGTTCAGCTGCCCTATCTTTGACTGTCAGACTAAATCACCATCACACTGCTGATCCCTGGAAAGTTACTATTCAAACATATTATCAAAAGAGGTACTTAGCAGGGGAAAGAAACACACATTTATCAAGACAAGTTCGTAGCAAGTAACATCATCAGGATACTGTTCCCAAAAACACTGCAAGCTCCAATCACAGAATCACAGAATTGTATGAGTTGGAAGGGACCTCTGGAGATTATCGAGTCCAACCCCCTGCTAGAGCAGTTCCCTGCAGCAGGTCACACAGGAAAGCGTCCAGGCGTGTTTTGAATATCTCCAGAGAAGGAGAATCCACAACCTCCCTGGGCAGTCTGTTCAGTGCTCTGGCACCTTCAAACTGAAGAACTTTTTCCTCATGTTCAGATGGAACTTCCTACATTCCAGTTTCTGCCCATTGCCCCTTGTCCTGTTGCTTGGAACCACCAAAAAGAGCCTGGTCCCATCCATTTGATTCCTGCTCACTAGATATTTATAAGCATTGATAAGATCCCCTCTCAGTCTTCTCTTCTGCAGGCTGAGCAGCCCCAGGTCTCTCAGCCTTTCCTCACAGGGGAGATGCTCCAGGCCCTTTATCATCTTTGTGGCCCTCCCCTGGACTCTCTCCAGCAGGTCCCTGTCTTTTTTGTACTGGGGAGCCCAGAACTGGACACAGGGCTCCAGGTGTGGCCTGACCAGGGCAGAGCAGAAGGGGAGGATCATCTCCCTCGCCCTGCTGGCCACACTCTTTGTAATGCACCCCAGGACACCACCGGCCTTCTTGGCCACCAGGGCACACTGCTGGCTCATGGCAAAACTGCTGCCCACCAGGACCTGCAGGTCCTTCTCTGCACAGCGCCCCTCCAGCAGCTCAGCCCCGAGCCTGTACTTGTGGGTGTGCTTATTCTTCCGCTCGCGGACGACTCTACACTTGCTTTTGTTGAACCTCATCAGGTTCCTCTCCACCCAACTCTCAGCCTGTCCAGGTCTTGCTGAATGGCAGCATGGCCTTCTGGTGTGTCAGACATCAGTACAATAGTCAAACGATGCATGAAAACACTGCTTAATGTCTTACCTGAAGCTATTTACAAATCTACTTAGAGTCACAAAAGCACATACAATTATTCAAAATGTATTTCTTCAAAAAATCCAAAAATTGTTTCTGGGACTTTTGAAGTGTTTTCAGGTACTGAGTAACACAGCAGACACGTATCTGGAAATTTCCTTTGTTCAATCAATTTCTCATCATCAATATCAGCTGCGGTAGTTATAGTTGGAAAATGGCAGTGAAAGTTTGTTCCACCCTGCAGGGAATGCTTGCTGTCAATCTCAGTGCTGCTACAGAGGCAGGATACTGTTCTTTTAAACAAAGAACACAAGAGTCAGCCTCTGGCCTCAGGCAACCACTAACTTACACATCAATGGCTGTACTTCCCAAACCCAAGAGTGCATTGTGCAGCATGGCAACAGCACACAGCAGCAGAGCTCTGTCTGCCAACACAGCTAGGGCTTGGAGGAGATCAATGGGAACAACCAGTGATTCTGTACATTCATGCATCAATAGTATATAAGGCTACCAGGCACTAAAGGAAAACAATGAGTTGAACACATATCTTGGAGGATGCATGCTGTGCTGATAGGGAAAGCAAACAGAAGAGAGAAGAAGCAAAGGTTGTACCCTATCTGCCTATCTATAAGAAGGGAGAATATGGATGAAATTGAACGTGAGAATCATTCTGGAAAGGAGTCTAAGAGTCAGTCAGGAGTTTGTGATAGATGAGCCAGAGTGGGTTTAAGTATGAACACAATGTGGTCAATGTGGAATTATGTTGCCATGGGAAACTGACCTCTCAGACATCAGTGGCAGAACAGGCATTCCCAGCAGTGGTGAGCCCTGACATTGTAGATATCCTACCTGGATTTCTTCAGTGGTTGGCCAAGGGAAGGCAACTTTTCTAATGAATTGGCCTTTAAATTAAAAGTAGACAGGCTTTACACAGGGCAGTTAAAGCACAGGCATCTGTTGGAATAGCAGTAGGTACCAAAAACCCAAGCTCCCGTGATGGTTAATTACATTACATAACTACGGCTCTTAAAAACGTTATAAAGATGAGATACGGTTAGTAAGATAGAAAAGACATGTTTGTGCAAATTGCTAAGACCACTGAAAACCATGCTGAGTATACCAGGACAGTTTTTATGAAATGATCTTGGCATTCTTGTTGTATTTCATCTGCAGTTTTCATATTCAGCAAGACCTATGAATGTCTGTTGAAGAATAACTTATTTCCATGTCAAGACCTTTTGTTGCTCCTTAGGAGATGAGTCACCAAGAGAGAGTAGCTCTCTTAAAACTTCAATACATCAAGACAGTGAAGCTGCTGTAGTCAAGAAAGCATGATCTAACCATGATGTATGGACAAAAACTGGACAAAATTAAACACAAAAATAAATTTGTAATTGACTGAGGCATTAACGTAACCTTTTTCAAGAGAACCAACTATCGAGATGTTAGATCAAATATCCTAGTTATTTACCCTAAAGACTCTCATCCTAAGAACCTCAGCCAAGGTTTTAGAAGTATATGACTATCAAACAATTTAATTTAAATCAGAGAGAAACATGGAAGCAATGAGTTTATGAAAGAGCTAATTTTTAAAACTACCATCTAAGACAGTGAAAACTCTGGTGTAGAGCCACCTGCTCAAAGAAACACTGAATTAACATGGTTACATTTATTTTTCACATCCTGTATTGTTAGTTACACATCACAGCAGAGATAAAGACTCAGTCTAATTACTGCCATCTCTCTTGCTTCTTTAATAACTATGCCCTATTCAGTAAATGTCAGACAGAACATTACCTTGGAACACTGGGCAGTCTGGATTTTCAGCAACAGCTACGTTTACTCTGTGATTCATAGCAGATATGGTTTTCAAAATACCAGAGTCCTTCAGACAGCTGTTCAGGTAACTGTTTTTGGATTATTATTACTACTGCAGTAGAAAAGCATGTTCATATAATGGGTCAAATGATCAGTCTTCAAAAAGGACCAAAAACTGATCAGGATAAGAATTCGTAGGAATAGAAGTTTTAAAATAAATAAATATATAAATGAAAATCCTATCTCCTTTCATGGTGTCTGTCAGACTTCAAACATTCTCTGATGTGCTCAAGGCTAAATGAGAACAGTGTTGTGATAATAAAGGAACAGACCTTGTGATTCTTGGGTTTTAAGTTAAATACATATATTAAGTAATACTTTGGGGAAACAACATCTTTCCTGTGGAACACTGCCAGGGAAAGCATAGCTCAGAGGAATAGGAAAATACAAAAGAAAATCATATTTTGTATTTCACCCTGTGAACAAAGGAAAATATATCAATACAACAGCAACGGTAAAAGGGAGATATTTTAAAGAGGCTGATAATGCCCTAAAATAAAACTTTCCAAGAGCCAGAAAACACAGCAGAGCAGTCCATTTAGACAACAAAGTGAGGATAAAGCTAGAATATTAATGACATTGTTTCAGAGAAACAAATGGCCAGCTTCTGGTGATTCAGGTCAATGGTGTAAAGAGGGAAAAAAAATGAAATCCAGATACCTGCAGAGTAGAACGTGTCAGTCTCATCTCCTAAGACATGACTCTACAAATAATTGAGCTGAAAGAAAAAAAAATAGAATTCCAAACAACGTCTGCTTCTTTGCATCAGCAACTCCTTTTCCTACAGAGGACCCTCTCCTGCCTCAAATTA
Source organism: Penelope pileata (assembly GCA_013396635.1). Taxonomy (NCBI): domain Eukaryota; kingdom Metazoa; phylum Chordata; class Aves; order Galliformes; family Cracidae; genus Penelope; species Penelope pileata. The sequence goes on along the minus strand of WBMW01001145.1, from coordinate 69,470 downwards.
AAAGCCATATTTTTTTTCTGGTATAACTGGTTATAAAGAGGTCCAAATAATCTATCATAGATACACAGCATTTAATGTTTTCAAAGCACTGCACAAATGCTAAGTAATGATCAGAACAACTCTTTAAAGGTACAGAAATAGACAAAAACAACAGTTTTTTCTTTTCAGATTAAATTAAACATGGGAAGGGAGGGATCACCAAATTTCCCCTTGCCCTGGGACAAATAGTGTACATGTACTTAATGCTCTTCCTTTTAAAACAATTACCCATTTGGAATCTCTGCTGTCTCTAATGGCTCTCTGCTCCACCTAGACTGGAGTTTATGCCAAGAATTTTACACATTAAAAAAATCCAAATAATCCTGCTGTAATTTGTGCAATCTATATGCCGCAAACAGCAGCTGACTGGACTGCTCTAGGATATTAAATTCTTGTCTGTTTTTGTACATGACATGCAGCTATCCCAGTACAAAGCTTTGCAATAGATCATCTGCGTTGTCAGCTGGAACTGAAAGGAAAGGACTTTAGCTTTCATTTCTGTTCAGCAGCAATAAACTATTTTGCACCTGCCTAAAGAAATTTAAAATATACATCGATTTTTTTAAATTGTGTATGGATTCTACCAATCACCAATGAAATCACAACCTTTAAGGAAGTGAAAAATGGGCCTTCATGTTTTTTTCTTTTTCAAATTACCAACAAAATTAGTTTTCTGGAAAGGTTACTAAAAAAAAGATAAATACTATGACTGTATGATGTTTCCCAACACCCATACAAACACTTCTTGATAGAATCACGATCCTAGCCCAGTTCTCAGTCAGAAAGAGAACACTGAGAAACAGTACTAAAACAGAACAACAGAATTGCAGGGGTTGGAAGGGACCTCTGGAGACGATCCAGTGCAACCCCCTGCTAAAGCAGCTCCCTACACAGGTCACACAGGAAAGCATCCAGCTGGGTCTTGAGTGCCTCCAGAGAAGGAGACTTCCACAGCCTCTCTGTGCAGCCTGTTGAGTGCTCTGCCACACTCGCTGTGAAGAAGTTCTTCCTCACATTCAGATGGAACTCTGAGAGTTCCAGTCTGTGCCCATTGCCCCGTGCCCTGTTGCTGGGCACCACCAAAAGGAGCCTGGCCCCATCCACTTGACTCCCACTCCCCGCTCGTTAGATATCTACAAGCATGGGTAAGATCCTCTCCTCCAGGCTGAGCAGCCCCAGGTCTCTCAGCCTTTCCTCACAAGGGAGATGCTCCAGGCCCTTTACCATCTTTGTGGCCCTCCCCTGGACTCTCTCCAGCAGTTCTCTGTCTTTCTGGATCTGGGGAGCCCAGAACTGGACGCAGTAGGCATGTACTGAACTTTTTTTTTCTATAGAAACTGGATTTAGTTTAAAATCGGTAACTTCAGCTTTAATATAATTACTCAGTAAGATCATACATAGTCCCACCTCAGTAAACATAGAGCGGTTTTAAGATCAATTACACCCTCACATGGTAGTGTGCTTTAAGATTTTACTATATTAACATGCAAGTCCCAGTATGTAAAAAAATTACTGTCCTTCACTGCTACTTCTCTTTGAGGCTTATCTTCAGCATCTAGTTCTATCCTTCAGTCTTCTGTGAAAGAGGAACAAAACCCTTTCATATTATCTGCAGGAAGAACCCCTCCTGCTCAGATTTTCATCTCCTCCCATACTTTGCCATCACAGCAGTGCGACAGTGGGAGCTGATTACTGAGTTCAAGCATCTCTATGCTCTTTTCTATCTCTGTACTTTAACAGATGTCTGAAATCTACTGCTTACGCTGTGGTTCCACAGTTACTAATACCATCTCTCAACACGACCAGACCTCCTAGGAGAACAAATTCCATCTGTATGGGGCAAGGCCACATGACTGCATTTGCCCTAAGTAATTCAGAAGTAATGATAACAGTATTTATACTAGTGAGTACCTTTATAGTGAATCACAGGATCACAGCATCATTTGGGTTGGAAGGGACCTCAAAGCCCACCCAGTCCCAACCCCTGCCATGGGCAGGGCTGGCCCCCACTGGGTCAGGCTGCCCAGGGCCCATCCAGCCTGGCCTTGAGCACCTCCAGGGATGGGGCACCCACAGCTCTGGACAGCTGTGCCAGTGCCTCACCGCCCTCTGAGTGAAGAATTTCCTCCTAACATCTAACCTAAATCTCCCCTCTTTTAGTTTAAAACCACTCCCTCCTGTCCTATCACTATCAGACCATGTAAAAAGTTGGTCTCCCTCCTGTTTATAAGCTCTTCTCAGGCACTGGAAGGCTGCAGTGAGGTCTCCCCACAGCATTCTCTTCCCCAGGCTGCACAAACCCAGCTCCTTCATCCTTTCTTCACTGGAGGGGTGCCCCAGCCCTCTGGTTGTGGCCCTCCTTGACCCACTCCAACAGCTCCACAAAATACGGGAGGTCCGACAACAGATAATCAGGCATAAAGGCAAGGTAGTTCAGGCAGGTGATGTCTGATGTGCTACGAAGCCTGCTGGTAAAAAAAAACAAACACGTCCAACAGCTCCAAACAATTACCGCAAGTTTTTTCCTCCATTTCCTCCCTCTCTCTCTCCCCCTCCATTTTCTCTAGCCCTTTTCTCCTTTTCCCTCTCACTCCTGCTTTCGGTGCACTGCTAGGGCTATTAAGACTGCAGTTCTGTGATGCATTGAATTCAAGACCCAAATGAATATGCACTGTGACACTAAATTTCAGCCATTGCCTATCAGGATGCTTAACTGCCACAGCAGCTTTCTAAGTGCATGGTGTTTACCAGCGAACTAGGAAGCATTGTGAGCCCTATTGTTCTCACGGCTCTGGTTATTTACTTTGCAGGCTACATTAGTATTACAGAGCTCAAAAAATGCTGATCTACACTGCCTTGTTCAGATCCAAAAGCATAGGTTTAAGAGAAAGGCATAAATACACAAGAAATAGACTTTCAAGCATATACACACAAAGCCAGAAAAAGCTGAAGAATTCAATTGAAAGGGAAAAATAAAGGAGAAGAGAAAAAAATCATTTCAGGGAAAAAGGATTGTAAATCCCCACCTGGTAAATTGACTAAAAATCATGTGATCTTTATTAGTCTACTACTAAGACAGTCAATACTTTTTTGCCTGTAACATTTAATCATGTAACAACATCCACAAAGTAGTTTTTCCATGTGATCCAGTCCTGGACAGAAGTAGTCTGCCTCCAAAAACCAACAAGAACTGTCTCAGCAGCACTGCAGAAACTGCAGATTTCAGGAGCTTTAGAATGGCACTCTGATTTTTTTAAAGCACTCTAACAAAAACTGAGTAACCAAGAGAGCAGACAATAATGAGGGTAATATTTTTATGTTTGTCAAATTATAAAGTAAAATTTTAACATATTGCCAGACAGTAAAAAAATATTGATAGGAACCTGGCCTACCAAAGAACTGTATCTCAGTCCTTTGCATTCTCTTTTTATTTCAGTGTTCATTTTGTTTTAGTCCAATGAGACACAATGTTTTCCTGTGTCTTCTAAAAATTTTCACTAAATGAGGCAGACCGTGATTTATATTGACAAATTACATTATTATATTGCAATGACTTCATAATCATAATCAATGTACTTGGCACATAACCATAAATTGTGCACTGCTTATTAGATTTCCTAATTAGAAGGTTGCAAGGTCTTTATGTTTCTGCGTATAAAATTTTACGCATGAAATGCAGCAGTGCTAAAAGCAGAACACTGGGGTTAGTACCACTAATGAGAGCAGCACTGCCAAAATGCCAATGACTTCCCTCTGGTCACAAAGGCCTCAGTTTATCTAGGTCAAGTGTTTTTCACAATTTCTATTAAAATGCCAAAGAGAAGTTAGTAGAAGACTGGACTAAATGGAACAAAGTTAAACTTTAAAACCATTTATTCTATTATAAAGAAGCAGGCTGCTTTCTAGAATAAATCAAAAGACAGAGCTAAGCTTTCTCCATTGTTTGAAGTACTTTATTTCACCTTTTAAGCTGCCGTACAACTCCAGCTGTGGGCAAGGACAAGAAACAGCAGTTGCACTATGGACAGGGATCTAGCAGACATGAGATTTCTGCAGATTGTTACTGGGAATCCTGCTCAGAATCACCAGAACTACATTCGTGTAGCTCTGAAGTGCTTCTACAGGAAAAATTTACCAAAGACGAAGATATGCCAGGAGATTACTGGAGAGCTCACAAGGAAAAGGTAAAGATATCCTCCTATGATCCATTATCACCTGCGGTTAGGTGAACTGTAAAACACCATAAAATCTGAAGAAACAGCAATTTATAAGGTAAATCTGACAGACTGGAATTTCAGCGAAATTCAACTGGGCTGTCAGCACTTGCAGATTCTCCAGGAAAACCATTCCACACGATGTCAAAATCTGCCAAAGAAGACCAAATTTTCAGAGTGCTCCACAGCATAAATGCAAACCAGCAAGCAATTCCCACTTGCAGTAACTCTTGTGTGGAAGTTCTCCAGAGGCCTTTCTTTCATCATTAGGATCTGAAGCACTGTGTACAACCTCGAGGACTCTGAATCTATGGTTACACAACCTGGAGTGGTTTCCTGTCAAAGCACAGCAGGGCATTATGGCTGGTCCAACACTACAGATCACCCTGCCCAAGGTACGTTAGCCTGGTTTACACTGGTTTAATTGTGACCATTCATTTTGCGAAATGTCACGCTAATTAATCACATGGCAGGTACATGCCATTACCCCAGCAGAATCAGCCCTTCTCAAAGCACTTGCAGCCTAATACCATCAACTCTGCAAGAGGAAGAATTCCCTTGTCCTTTAATGAGGGCCATTAGTGTGAACTCTGCGCAGAATTGTGGAACAAAACATAAATAAAAGGACAGACAGTAAAGTGGGAGCTGGGCGCATGTAAAAGCAAAGGGCTAAAGGGCAGCAACAATAAATTATCAGCTGCAAGAGGGCCAAAAGAAAGGGCTAATGAAAGCTGAGAGTACACACACACTTAGCAGAGCTGGAAGAAAGACACAAGAGAACGAGCTGCAGACACGGACAGCTGAGAGGCGGGAAAGCTTACCCAAAGGTAAACCATAAAATCCAATAAATACCTGATGGCTGAGCCTCCAGGCTTGGCATACAACCACTGTGATGCAGGAGAAAAATGACTGCCACTGGTTTTGCTAACAACTCATCTCTAAGGAGGCACTGTGATGTAAAAATCCTTCGTGTTAAAGTTATTTTTAAAACTTCAAGGCTGTTCTTCGTTTTTTTCAACTCAACACAACTAAACTGCAACGTCTCCTCAAGCAAAGCCTTCAAGTCTACGTAAAATTTGTAACAATATCGTTTGTAAAAAGGTAAAATTGACCCAGTTCAGCCTACCACTGAAGTCCTCTAAACCCCTTTTCTGTAAAATGGTCTATTAACATACAATTTCATAACCATGCCCCACTAAGACACATTCCTCTCTGCAAGACCAAGCCAGGCAACTGGAATTGAGTTACCAGTTTGACTAATAAGATTTCTGATAAAGCATGCAACATAACGTAATTAACAAATTGAAATGTAAGTTCTCATACACAATGACAGAATTGCATCAATAACGGCATGCAGCTTATTTCAGCTCCTCAAATGAAATGCACTGCGAAGTACCACCGCAGTGCTATTGTATATTACTAGCAGCTCAAATTTAACACAAAGCTTACTCTCCATCAGTTGTTCTATTCATCTGTTCTGTACAAAGGAAAGGACTGTTACTCACTATCCTAAGTTACACCCACTAAACCTTGGAAATTTGGTCCTTTACCCATTCTAGGATAAAAAGTCAGACAGATAATTTAAGATTACTAAGTGCTCACAACTCCCATTTATTTGGCCAAATAAAAAGTGCAGTTTTCAGCATAGCCAAGTTGGATGGGAAGAGAATAACCTAGAATACAGAGAAAAATGGGATTACAACAAGACCGTGAATGACTTTATTGATTCCAAAAGACTACTAAATTAATTGCTTGTATTTTTCAGGATCCCAACTGCAAACATGTTTTTGATCATGTATTCTCAGTTATATAATAAAAAAGAGGAGACCCACAGGTAGGGGGAAAAAAGCTAAAGAAAAGCTTTAAAAAACAGATTTAGAAATGTTTAGTGTTGTCTATGCCTTTACCTACATTTCTTTCAAGCAGCATTTTTTTCAATTTAAATATTTTACATTATCATGACTTCCCATATTTATAGCATGTTTTACCATAGATACTGCGCTGTTCTGTAGCAGCTTAATATTCCAAAGATATTGCTTCTCAAGTTTTATTAAAGTGTGTAATTTTATTTTTTACTTCAAGAGCCTTTAAGATCTGGTTATGACAGATCCCTCACGAAATGGCCATCCATCGATAACTGAAGTGAGACACGGGGTACCCTAGCTGAGGGAGCTGGCAAACAGCACTGCAAGCCCACTCTTGATAATCTGTGAATGATTGTGGCATATGAGAGAAGTGCCTGAGAACTGGAGAAAAGCAAATATCACTCCTGTCTTAGAGAAGGGCAAGAAGGAGGGCCTGGGGAACTACCGCCTGGGCAGCCTCAGCTTGGGCCCTGGGAAACAGCTAAACTTGGAAACCATTTTCATGCTCCCAAAGGGCAGGAAAATGATTAGGAGTAGTCAGTATGGATTCACCAAGGGGAAGTCATTCTTGACAAACGTGAGGATGTTCTACAACGAAGTGGCTGGGCTGGCAAATGAGAGGGCAGCAGCGGGTCCTGTCTGCCTGGATGTAGTAAGGCCTTTGACACTGCCTCCTATATGGTGGTTACAGAAAATTTCTTGAAGCATGGACTGGGTTTGGAGATGGCAAGGTGAACTCAAAACTGGTTGAACAGCAGGGCCTTGAGTGTGGTGATCAGCGGCACAAAGCCGAGTTGGAGGCCAGTAACTACTGATGTACCCCAGCGGTCACCTACTGGGTTTGGTCCTGTTTAGCATCTTCATCAATGATCTGGAGGATGGGGCAGAGTGTGCCCTCAGAAAGTCTGCAATGACACAACGCTGGGGGGAGCGGAAGATGAACCAGAATATTGTGCAGCCATCCACAGGCACCTTGGCAGGCTGGGCCAACATGAACCTCATGAAGCTCAACACGGAGAAGTGCACAGTCCTACACATTTGCGCTAGCAACCACCCCGGGCACCAGGACGTGCTGGGTGCCACCCAACTGGAAAGCAGTTTGGCAGAAAGGGACCTGGTGGACACCAAATTAAAAATGAGTTAGCAATGCGGCCTTGCTGCTAAGAAGAATAATGGTAACGTGGGCAGCATTAGGAGGAGCATCTTCAGCCAGGTGATCCTTCCCCTCTGCTCAGCACTTGTGAGGCTGGAGTACGGGGTCCAGTTCTGGGCTCCCCACTACAAGAGACGTCCCACAAAGGACCACCAAGATGATGGAAGGATGGGAGCACCTCTCCGTATTTATTTGGAGACACTCAAAGGCCATCTGGTTCAGGGCCATCTATTCTGGGTGGCCCTGCTTAAACAGGGATATTGGACTTGATGATCTCCAGACATCTAGCCTCAATCATTCTGTCATTCTGTGAGGAAAACTGAAATCGTATCACTGCAGAAATTATCATGTAACACTCAGTTTGAGATATGACAACTACCTATACCAAACTGGAATCAATTATTAGGCTTTAAAATGTTCAAATGACACATAAAAAGAGATTTAGAATAATACATATAATACAGAAATATAGGAAGTTAAAGAAAATTTCACAGAAATGAAGAAAACCTCATTCATGGAAAGCAATCAGCATATTTTTTTGGTCACAGAAGGGGTAGGTGTTGAAATTCAACCGCGTAAATCAAACAGCAACAACATCCAAAACCAGCAAAATATATGCTTTAAGACATTATGCAAGCAAAGGTGGAAAAGAGATGAAGGGGCAGATAGACGAAATCATCTCAGACTTGCACTGAGACAGTCCTCAGCACACCATTCGTAAAGGGGTACTTGGTCATTCAGCTGCAAAACAGATCTCAAGCACACAATCACAGGCAGGTCAAGGACAGATGACAGAGCTGATGTGCCACTTGAAGAATGCTACTATTGATGCTAGCTTCAGCGAACAAAGAGCTAGATTCTGTTACTTAATACCTTGGCTAGGAGTAAGCAATTTAAACAGGATGTAAAGTGCAAAAGATTAACAAACTAGATACATCCAGCTGTCTGAAGGATACCTCTTGACAGCAAGTGAGAACAGTTCGGAGTAATCTCAGCATCCTGTAGACAAAGGTCAGCTGACATAAGGTCTTTGCAAACAAATAATATCCCCGAGCTTTAAGTCTGCAAAGGATAGATTTAGTAGGATTGTCAGCCATGCTCAGTTTTGTGGGAACAGCTTCATCCGAACATTTAGAAATATGGTTCAGAAAGGCACTGAGCTGCCAATGAAAATCTTGGTTTCACCACAATGCAGAGTGATGACCTTACATTTATATGTCATCATAGCTATGTATTATGGTTCCACATCGACAATTGTGTTTCCATCATCGCAACTAAATAATTTAGTCTTTTGGACAGGTTTCCTAAAGTTGTGCTGGCACAGAAACCAGAGGTGCTGTTAAGACTGTAGTGAGCACTGAAACATCCTTACATTTTTAGCATTAAATTTAGAACAGTCTCATTTCAGTTATCAGTAGATGGCCATTTTCCATAAGCCTGATGCAAACTTCTACTTTGCAGTGTAACACATTCTGGCAAAATCCTTTTAATCTGCAATAAAATCCAGCAACAACCCACTGAAATATTTCCAAATTCTACCAAGGTTAGTGATGGTACTCTACAAAATTTAGCCTGCAATCAATAATAACACAAACAACCAGTATTTTAAAGAAGTAGCATTGTCACGGTTCAAAACCCAGCAGCTGAAACATGAAAGTACCTGACATACAACGTTAATGCACTAATGCATTAAAATGGATGGTACAACTGCATGATGCTTTTCCTCTGCACAGATGGGAAGCTTGCATATATTTCTTGTACATAGATATATTCAGTTCTAGCCTCTCCTTTCTGGGCTTCTTTTCCAGACAACTCTGTCTCCAATTATTTGTTCCATAGCCCACATCCAGGTCTCAAGCATATCCTTTTCAGCTGACTTCTCTCTCCATCCTCACAGGTTCCCGTTCTCACCTTCTAGCAAAGACGTCTTGCAGTGTATCCAGCTTGCTGCCCGAGCAGTACTGCTAGTGACCTGCACTCCCAATCCTACGCCATCTCCTTACTTCAAGGCCTAATTTCTTCTTCTAGCCCACCTTCCAGCCTCCTTCCATAGAATCACAGAATCATAGAAACACTAGGTTGGAAAGGACCTACAAGATCATCTAGTCCAACCATCCTCCTATCACCATCCCTACCCACTAAGCTACTAGATCATGTCCCTTAGCACCTCATCCAGACGCTTCTTGAACAGCGCCAGGGACGGTGACTCCCCCACCTCCCTGGGCAGCCATTCCAGTGCCTGACCACTCTTTCAGAGAAAAAGTTTTTCCTTATGTCCAATCTAAATCTGCTCTGGCGCAACTTGTGGCCATTCCCTCTCGTCCTGTCAGCAGTTATCTGGGAGCAGAGGCCGACCCCCTCCTCACCACAACCTCCCTTCAGGCAGTTGCAGAGTGCGATGAGGTCTCCCCTGAGCCTCCTCTGCTCCAGACTGAACAATCCCAGCTCCCTCAGCCGCTCCCCATCAGACTTGTGCTCCAGACCCCTCCCCAGTTCTGTTGCCCTTCTCTGGACACGTTCCAGGGCCTCGATGTCTTTCTTGCAGTGAGGGGCCCAAAGCTGAACACAGCACTCGAGGTGCAGCCGCACCAGAGCTGAGTACAGGGGGACGATCACCTCCCTGCTCCCACCTCCCTTTGTACCTGCCAGCCAGAATTTACTCCTATCTTGGGCCTTTTCTCGGCTTCCAAGTCTAGTTCTTGTCCTTCACAATTTTTAATCAGAAAACATGATCCTTGGAGACTAGAAAGTCTGGAGGGACAAGACTGGGAATTGTCTGAGACCAGAAAAGAGCTGGCATCTTCACAGCCCACCACAGCGACTCTGCCGTAACTCAAAGCCCAAGGATACAGCTGTGGAAGATTTTCCCCAGCCTCTGAAATTAAGCAAATTTAGTGAAATCTTCACTGCAGAAACTTTAGCTGCAGTGATCTGGACAAGTCTTATACTAAGGACTTGCAAACATTCTCATCCCCCCTCTCTGAAAATCTTCCCAAGATCACTCAAAAGAAAACAATATAAATGCTAATATCCTAGCAAATGTCAAGTTCTACTTCAAACTTTGGAGACAGAAGAATCACCAAACATTCTTGTACTTCTGTCATGCGAAAGCTCTCCCCATTTCACAGGTATTATTTGTGGAAACAAACGTAACATGTTGTCTTATCATTTTATCAAGAAGTTCCAAGACTGTAATTGGAGCGGTCAAGGTTTTGCAAAGCTAGAATGTAACAGAAGTTTACATTATGAAGCAACATTAATCAATGGCAGTATCAGTCCTATCTAAAAATATTAACCCTGTCATTCCACTACAAAACCAGTTTTTAAAGGAGCTTTATTATAAAGGTTAGGCTGATATTGGAATTTTTATATCGACTATAAATATTTAACACCCAAACAAAAACTTAGTATTTTAACCAGAGCAGTCTATTCTGCCTTAATAACAAAAATTCTATCCTTTAATAACAAAAATTGTGTTTATTGTTACAGTATCAGCAATAACTCACTGTTCTTGACAACACCTTTGCATTTAGCTGTGAATAAATGAGCAGCAAAAGCACAAACAAGCAGTAATACAACCAAAGTTGAAAGTTCTTAAGATATTAAGTGATGCCAGTAATTCTTCACTGACCACACACTGATGGCAGTTATCTGCATTTAGAAATACTTAACTCTAAAACAGATGGTTGAATACTGCAGAAACATCTGAACAAAGTCATGTTTAAAAATAAATACCAATTTAAATACCACAAGCGTTTCGGCTTCAATTTTGGGTTCACCTCCTCAATCTAAATATTTACATACCCATTGTTTTACAATACTTTGCCTAACATCGCCTTGCCCTGAGAAAAGTAGCTCTTGGGAGTGCATGTCAAAACAGCACCCAGCAGCACCCAGCACTCCAACCAAGATTTCAGAGCATGAAAGGGAGAATTAAACTGTGGATGACCTAATGCTTTACCTGCTTCCATGATTCTTTCCAGGTCACAAAACACATCTGTAATGCAGATTCAGAATTCTGGCACAACTCTTGGTTAACATCCCACTTTTTATTACAAGTATCTCAGATATTTACGTAACCCAAATCATTATTAATTATGCTATTCTTTTTTTAATTTGGTAAAACTGAAAAGATTTATGTCAATATTTTAATTTCAGTTACAAATTTACAGGTATGATTACGACAGAGTTAGAATACGCAAGCCGATTTCTAGAGCCTGAATGGATATCTCTGTTCAGTAGAGATGGCAGAAATCTACATTTTCTGAAAATATAAATCATCTGCACAGACGGCTTGTTTATATGGCAGATCTTGACATGTGACTACTGCAGACTGCCACCAATGTCAAAATGCTGTCTTTACCAGCACCAGATCCCACTCCCCACACCAACCCTCCCTTGTTTCCATCACAGAGAAATCTTCCAATTCAGACACCACCACATCACTCTGCAAAGCACCTTGACTTTTACTACTTGTAACCAAACAGCTCAAGCAGAATTTTCCACACAATCTAGGAAGAAGTAGAATCTGCAACTTAAAATACCACGCAAAGCCAAAGAGACCATCAAACTTAAAGAGGGGAAAAAAAAAAGGAGTGATGTTTTCTTTTCAATCTCTTACCAAACTGCCCCAGTCTCCAGAACAAAATGTCTCATTATATCCTACCACAGCTGTCCAATTTCATTACAAAGCCTCTCCCTGTGCCCTCTCTTCACACACACATACAGCAGAGACACTTCTGCCTTTGGAAACAATAACTCTGCAATCTATGGATTCTTCTTTGAGTTGGTCTCATTTACACATTCCTTTACGGACCGTGGATTGCAGAGTAAAACAACCCCAAGAAAACTTCTAAACGAGAGAGTCTGGCAACTGTTCCCACACAGAGCACACATGGCCAAGCTGTGGTGTGTTCAAGGCTGATCACGGACAGAAACACTCTTCTTTTTCAACACAGGTTGAAAGGAGAGAAGGGAATGTGTAACTTGACCTTTATCTCCAAAAATCTCCAAGGAATGAACTCTGGCTTTTTAATGTAAGAATAAAAACATAAACTCTCTAGAAGCATTTAGAAGACTTCAATATATTATTTGTGTCACTTTCACATTTGTCTTCATTAATTTCTCAGCCTGTAAGGCATTTTTTCAAACGTGTTTTTCTAGGATCAAGGCATATTAAAGTTTCAGGCAGATTAGTTACATAATCTTTGTATTTTTTTTCATTAGGAGGCTACAGAAGAGCGTTATTTGTGCTGACAGTATCTGGGCATTTTGAGTAATCTTTTTACAGTGCTTCAGTTTAGTGACATCCAAGCCTGGAATACACTTGGTTCATGTGATAAGCAGCTCACACATACCCAGAAAATAAACATTCTTTGAAGTCCTTGTGTTCTTACATGCATCAGTCACACTGTAAATTACATATGTCGATCACGCCAGAAATAGAGCCCCCTCACCTAGACTGTGGAATCAAGTGCATGTTCCAGCCCACGTTTCTAAAATCAGCAGCGCAGCTCACTGATAACACACCAGCAAACTGGTCTAGAAATAATTTTTGGATGCCCAAATGAAGCTGGAAGAGCTGACTTTCCCCGTTCACAGGATGCTTTTACCGATGCAATTTATCACAAGCTTAAAATAAATCAGATTTTTCAAAGAGATGAATAATCCATCGTGGATTTGTGAAACAGAAGCGTATCCAATCCAGAAGGTGCGTTCAGACTTCACAGGCACTATTCAAAAGCACAACCAGTGAAGCTTCCCATTAAAGCCTTTTCTATAAATGAGGTAGCTACATCAGTGTAATTCAGATGCACAGTAACTCCTTAGATTCTGTAATGGCATTGCACATTTACTATACCAACACTCCTCAAGACAACAGTATGTGAAAACATCAGGTTTCCAAGGCTGCTTCATCATTAAAATCAATTCACATCAGCAAAAGGACAGAAAATGGGCAGAGTTCACCCAAAGACTTGGGAAGAGGTGCAGCAAACCTCATCATCCCTGTAGCAATAACACTGAGAACACTCTTCTGAGGCTACTGGCATCACAGCTATCATTAAATGAAAGTTTCACCCAGATCTCCACTAGAATCCATTTAAGAAAGTTCCTCCTTACGACATCTTGATCTAAGCACGCTGGGTTGCTGTGTTCATTTTCCTGTGGCTCGACGTGTTGTGCTAGACATCACCCAGCAGTTCACAAACACCGCTCACCTTTTCAGTTTAACTCCCATTACAAAGAAAAAAAAAATAACAGTTACACAGTTTTTTCAAGGTTAAAGTAATTTAAAAATATGCCATAGTTAGTACTTGGTAATCACATTTCCTTCTGTTCTGTTGCAAGACTGTAATATTTTAAAGGATTGACAGTAAAGATTTATCACAATTCCCAAAACATCATCGTGTATCTGCCTGGGGACAACACACACCCTCTCCAGTGGGAAGATACCGTACACTCTCCTTTTCATTACGCATTCCATACGCCTTACACACTGAAGGCCAAGTCCAGCAGCAGAGAGATGGGAGATGCTGTTTACGTTCACAATGAGAGTGCTGGCGTGTCTGCTGCACAGCCAAAGGCCATTCAGGAAGCAGATGCAGTATTCGGGTGACATTTGCTCACTGACTGTCTTAGTAAGACTGCCAAACCCAGGAAGACAAAACAAGTGTTAAGAGATTCAGTCCCAGCCTTGAACACACACAAAACCTGTTCCCTATTCCATCAGTGCTATTTCCTCACACACACGTATGGTATGAGCACAAGTTGATGCCTGCCTGAAAAAGCAGAGAAACACATGGGAAAGTACCTCAGGGTGGGGACTGCTGCTGCACGTTTCCCTCGCCAGGGGGGCTCAGCCCTGCATCCTGCACCTCGCCCCACACCTCCCCCTGGACTTGCTCACTGGCCTCTTAAACACAGCTTCAAGCTGTGCAGCCCTTTTTCTTTCTGAAATTCTTCTACACCTCCTTCTTTTCTCCTTCGAGTGCCATTTCTAAGTATGGCAGCAGTGGAACGTAAATCTTAAAAGAAAATACAACCTTGTCCTACAGCCAAATTATTAAAAGCTCAGAATTTCAGCCTTTCAAATTTGGCTCTCTATACTTCTCCACATCTTGTGTAACACCTAAGACTTCGCTGAAACCCATCTTACGATCTCACTGTTCTGCTCCCCGCACAAATATAGACTTTGAATCCCGTCTTCTCTTCCCCTCTCAAAACTTTTCAATATCCCATCGTTAAGCAGATAAATAAATTATTCATTTTTTCAAGAGAAATAACAACATGTTTGTTCTAGGCAATGTATAGGGTTAATGAACATATAGATCAGTGTTCACTTCCTAAACATCTGACTTCCAAGCAGAAAGAAAGAAGGTACGAAGTATACAGCCAAGTCTGCACAGTACCTTTTACCTGTGCTGTGCAGAAAAGAACACATCCTGTTTAGAAACTACACCTCATCAGCTTGTATAACAAATGACAAAAGAACACAGGAATGTCAAGTACACCATTTGTATCCAAAATGCTGAATGCACTGCAGTACTGCAACACCAGCCCTTCGCCCACAAGAAAATCTCTTCGGCATAGTCTTACCGTCAGCAAGTTCACAAGGTTCACTTCAGTGAAAACTGCATCCACAAATACAATGGGGCTCTTAATCCAAGGATAGAATTTAGCCCTTAAGTAAGCAACTGAGAAAGATATCACAAAGCTTACTGACTGTATTCCCTTAATGCTTGCACACTACTCCCTTGAACTGCCCAAGACAAGGCACGTGCGTGACCACTGACCGTGTGTAGCACGATGGGTGCACCAGGTCAGCCCACAGACCTCCCTGTCTCAGCAGCAGTTGGCTAGTAGAGGGGTATAAGAAGACTGCAGTGTAGAGATACCTCCCCAGAAGGCTCTGTTTCAGCTTACAGCTGAGTTTCAGGGACTTCCTGAGCTGGTGTCTTGGAAGATGAAAGAAGAAAGTACAGATTAGACCATTCAGTTCATTCTGTACAAACACATCTTTCTGCAAAATAACTGAAGGAATAAATATGTACAAAGCATATCAATTCTGATAAAAAACCAAAAAAACAAAAAACTAAGTTTCTGTGTACTGAACTGCTTACCTATGCATGTTTTCAGTTACAATCATGACATCGGTTTTAGAAGTATACTCTCTGATGATACATAAGATTTTCAGTACTGTACAACTAAAGTACTAAAAACTTTTAAAAAAATCAAAGGAATCCAAAGACCACTTACCTAACTTGGGGGTTAGGTATTACATACAAATCACATCCATGCTTAACCAAGTTTTAAAAAGCAAACCCTGCAAATAATGTTAAGGTGTAACATTGACAGGTGAAAGCCCACTTGGTAGCAGAAGAACTGAGGCTGGTTGGGGTTTACGAGGATGCAGGACAGACTTTTGTAAACAAGTAATATAGAGTGCAGTAGGAGTCATCTGCAAACTTTAGATTTTCTAGATTGGCCACTCTTAATGAATCATATATTCACTGTGAAAAGAAACAAAAAAGAACTAAACAACTATGAACACCACAATGGGCTTGGCTACACAAGAACAATGCTTTCTCCACCTCTCCATGCAGTTACAACACAATGATTCTGCTATGCAAACAGCACGTCGGCTAATCCATCTTTCTTTCTTTGAGCAGAAGAAAGAGAATGTTGAAGGGAAAGAAAAGCAGAAGAAACAGGGCAATGTACTGACATATAGATCAATAAACAGCTTGGACTCCAAGGGCAGAGAACCACAAAGCACGACCTTTGTACAAGCCTCACTGACCTGTGACAGAAATCTGGTGGCTTTTTTTTTTTAATTTTATTTATTTCTGCATGACCTTTGGAATGGGACAGGAAGAAGCAAATAAAGACTATCAATATCGGTTTATCTGGACAAAACTTTAGGAATAGTAAATGTCAGTGTCACACAAATTTCTACAGTAGAGCTGTCTTGGAAGGGAAAGATGTAGCTTATTTTTTGCCTGTTTCCCACAGACAGATCTAAATCCCAAGCAGAGAAAGTTTCAATACAAATGAAATGAGTTGCAATAATTTCATTTTCTATTTTGTCTAATGCATCCACTCAAGAACACATTTACTACACCTCCAGGGCTTTGTAGTTTTCCTATTTATGTTAATAACAGTAGTTCCATGCCTAGAGCTTCACATACTGAGATAAAGAGACAACAAAACCCACTGGGCATCACAGACCCTCCTGGCCCGTCATTCTCCTGCCATGCAGACATATACACCGATGACAGCCCACTGCAATGTGAAAATATAAGCCAATAGTAGAGTGGGAAGTGCAGGCAAAAACACACTAAGACCACTAATTTCATCAATTTCCTAGTGCAGGCAATTCCAATTTTTCCCATTGAACACAATGCCACTGTCTTTCCCTGATCAAAAATAAATGTGGCAGACAGAGGTTATAATCAGAAACAAAGGAAGAGGGGAAACGCAGATATATGAAGTGGATGTACAGCCTTTAGCCAAAGCTTCCTGTCTTCAATAAGAGTAACAAAAGCAGTACAAGTCAACAGTAGGTAAAGGTCTAACATGGCCGTGCAAGTTACAGAGAGACAAAAGTTGGCTGAGTAATTAAAGGCAAGTAACTACATCTTAGAGTACTCGTGCATCTTCTCCCATGAAGAACATGCAGCTTCTGTATGCTCTCCATGTGTCATCCAAAACAGTTTTATCAAAGACCAGCACTGAGACTGGCTGACCTGGCCTTCGAGTAAAACAGATGGAAAAATGCTTACACAAGCAGCTCACATCACAAAGATGAAAATCATCAGCAAAGAAACGATGATTAGCAGCTGCGGAAAGTCAGAAATAGAAGATCTTCACTGGCATGTTTGCAGTCAGAAAAGGGCCTACCTCTAACTCATCTGTGGCACCAGACTACAGACGTAAATCAAATATTAAAGCAAGCTCGTCGGGAAAAAAAACAAACAAAAAAGAAAAATGTTCAATGGTGGGAGGACACAGACTTCTTGGATATTTCTTGCATTAAAACAGCAGAGGAAAATGACACTTCTTAGAACAAAAGTCTCATTTTGTGAATGAGTAAAATAAACTTGAACAGATGTTTCAAGGATGAAGAACCACCAGCAAACACCGCCTGCTCCAAACAACTAACCAAATACCCACATTTTGTGTGACCCTGCAACCTTTAAAATCAAGGCTTGAAAAGACAGAAAACTGATCAAGGGGACAACAACACGAGTGTAGCCAGGAACCACGTGGCAGACCCCTACAAAAAATAACCTGGGCTATTCACACTGAGTTTATGAACTCAATTCATGCTGTGTTGCCAATACACATTCTCAAAACAATCATCTGAAAAAATAACACAGAGTGAATTAAGTTGAACTCTTTTGTAGGTGGAGGAGGAATGTACACGATATTTGTTTTACTAGAACTCCCCAGTCACAACCTTACTGCTCATTCTGCATGACAAGGCACTGCACTGGCTCAGGTTTCACATATTTATTCTGCTGTCCCCTTCACCAGCCTACAGATTTACTTTCCATTCGACACCTCAGTGTCTCCTGTCTCTGTACAATTAACTCCACAACTGGTGAACTCTCTCATCCTGCCAAGCATGTCCTATTATTTCTAACAAAACAAAAGATAAAATAACAGATGACACATTACAATGTAAAGTGCATCAAAAAAAATAGGCAAAAAATAGAAGGATTTCAGTGAAACCGGGACTACAGACTGAATTTTCTACAAGATGACTGCAATAAAATACTTGAGATTTCACAGTGTCGTTCAAATTAGCAGTTCTCAGGGCAAGTAAGCCCATAAAGATGATACATCTAAGATATTTCAGTAACTGCCAAAATACACTACTCCTAAGATATTTATTAAATATTTACATAACATCTGATACGGCTTTCATTTCTAATTTATTAAAAATATATACAAGTGTGTTATACAAAAAACAGACATACCCATAACTATAACAGCTTACTAGGGTTTGCAAGGGAAAAGCAGAAAGTTTCCCATGGCTTGCTTTCTTTTAGGCAAGGGAAGTAACATTCACCTAACCTAAAGGAACACCACCACCTTGAATATATACAGCCAAACACAACTTTGCCAGTGTTGTTGTTATACCGATAAATATTTGTCATCTTCCACTCACCCACCTCCCTCTCCCATCAGTCACCATCTGCTAAATCTCAGCTGAGATCTCCACATTTCACCCACTGTAAAGATGAACCTTGGGTATAAACACAGCTCTTGGGAGGTAAGGCAATCTCTGCTGCAGGGTAACAGGAAAAAGCGTCTCTACATGATTACAGTCATTTGCTTTTCACCACTTATTCAGTCTAAAGCAGCAAGAAAGTTCAGGTCATTTCCTCACTGGCACAGCGAGTTATACCAAGATACACATTCTATTAATTTTTAATTGCATTGCTTGCAGAGCGAAAGCCCAAAAGGGCAGTGTTGCTTTTTAAAGCATAAAGAAGGGCACTGAAACTGCTTACCTCACTCAGCTCTGCAGGAGAGTCATTTCCATATTTCAAAGCAACTCCAGAATTCATGATGAGACTTCTCAGGGCTTGATGATTTCTGCAGATTTTAATGCTTCAAAGCTTTGTTTAACTGATTCGAGACTTTCTTCTCCAATTTTCCTCCGTCTTGCATATTTTGCTTTAGACAGCCATTTTTACTCCACATTAATAGTTAACACTAAGGAGCTAAGGTTTTCTAAAAAGAGACAAACTAGTTTTTGCTTCACATATAATCCATTGCTGCTAGCGATTTGCTAATACCGTGGAGGGCTCAGAAAAAGCAAGGAAGAAGCTGCTTGCCTGGATCCCGGGGCTGCCTCAGTCCTTCTGCAAGTCGTGCTTCACCTCTGCCGTCCGTTTTACGCTGCTCCTTTCCACAACTCTGTTTAAGGGCATCTCACAAAGCTGCTTAATGTTCTCAGAGCAATTTGGTCAGCTTCGCACAAGTTCGCAGAGGAAATAAAAGGAGAGCGCTGCTGTGGTGTGTTTGGGGAGGAAGAAGAGGAAAGGAAAGAAAGCTCCTCTCCCCGAGACAGACCAATGCCGCACTCCACGCTGAAGTTTCCCTTCCCAGCGAGCCTGGAGTTTAAGTGGTTTATGATCAAACACAGCTGTCTTGCTGCTGGCTGAAGGGTGCATGGAAGGGGCGGTACTAAAAGGAGTGAGAGTGGGAGGGAGAGAGCTATACAGAGTTCATTTTGGAATTACAGCCATCTTTCCAGCTTTCTGTACATTAATTACTGGACCCAAAACTACACAGCTAAGCAAGAAACAGGAAATGCCGCCTGGACAACAGTAAAGCTGAATTCCTATTTCCCTTTTGCTCTGTGCAATTATGTAAGGAAATGTGTTGGGTCCTAGGGGTTGGGAGTTGTAATGAATTCACAAGGTCACAGTAATCCCCAAAGCACCATCAGTAAGCTGCAGATTTTACATAACACACTGGCATTCTACATAGAATTTGGGGAGATACATGAAGAAAGGGGGGGAAAAGAACCATTTGCTTTCAACATCCAGTAAATAACCTAGAAAAATCCTTAACAAGATGGATTTGAGGACATGCTGTACCCACTGCAAGAAGAGAAAAACCTCCTTTCCCTCTCCCCCCATTCCCTAGAATCTAGGGGCCACCCCAAGCACTTTGTGATGCTGGATTACGATACACTTCTATGTTAGAAGGAGGGAATGCCACAATCTGCAGATGAAATTTTCCCGATCATCTTAACACATTGTATTACAAAAGTGTCAAATCATGAGAAGAGTTCAAAAAAATTCATGAGAAACAGGAGTAAATGCTATATAAACCATGATACACTCCTTGCACCCTTGTAAAAACGTCTGCTCCAGAAGT
This sequence comes from Penelope pileata, assembly GCA_013396635.1. Classification (NCBI taxonomy): domain Eukaryota; kingdom Metazoa; phylum Chordata; class Aves; order Galliformes; family Cracidae; genus Penelope; species Penelope pileata. The sequence goes on along the minus strand of WBMW01001145.1, from coordinate 49,302 downwards.
AAAATTTTGACAATCATCCATAGACTTTAATTTTATTTTCTTCTCTGTTAATCACAGATGAGTATCAATATGCAGACATAATGATAACTCACCCAAATGACAACACAAAGTGCCCTAAGAAGGACCAAGGCAAACACACAAATATTGATCCATGATACTAAAAACGACTCATGCTTTCTGGGTGCCTGTCCTTGCCCAGTGCCCAGGATCAGGAACTGGCTCAGAGAGTAAGGGAATGCCACAGCCTCTCTACAAGCATCTTTACTTCTATTCTCCAGGACTATTTTCACACCATTTCTGTATTCTTCCTATTCACTGACTTGCTTTCTAGTAATCTGTATTTTTGGACTTCCTGTCTGTTTTTCATGCTCACCAAGCTTTGCCTCCAGAATTCATGATGAGACTTCTCAGGGCTTGATGATTTCTGCAGATTTTAATGCTTCAAATGCTCCAAAGCTTTAAAATATTTTACTCCTTGAGAGCATCTTTCCTGTCTTACCTTTAAGTTCAGTTCCAACTCTGCATTTAGTGCTTCTCTGCATTCCTTATTCATCTGCTCTGTACCTGACAAGCGTTTCCATTTATCCCCCCTCGAGCAAGGACGAAGGGCTGCACTGCTCTCTGCTGGCAGATCGCTGCTCTCAGCCAGAGGCAACAGCACTGGGTGCACAGCAAGGAGGGGGCCAGGAAGAGGCAGGGTCCTCCAGGCTGCAGTACGGAACAGGATGCCCGGGGTAGTCTGGGACACCGATTTACTGTGCCTTAAAATGAGATTAACTGTATTTTACCAGTGCAACCCAGAAACAGACGTATGTTATAGTGTCATTCTTGTTTCTCATGCAAGAGAAAAAAAAGTGGTTCAAAACCTGCTGCAGCTGACACATCACATTGTAAAACACTTTATCTTTTCCAAGTCATACCTTCCCAAATGGGAGGGTGACAAACCCTTCTGCACTTTGCACCAGTATCCCTACCAACTTCTATATTTCCTCTTAGCTGTTTGGAATCCTCTCTGATTTTATCTTCGTCCAATTTTGGCACTTGTACCAAAGGTTCATCAACATGTGGATGACCCCAAAATTATCTAAGAATAAAGTTCTACGGCTTTCCTATACTGAGGTAAAGTCATATTTGTTATGGCTCCAGTATGCTGCATTCCCATATTATATCCCTGTTTTCCAAGTAGTTCCTTGCTGTCTATACACAGGCACTCAGAAATTAAAGTTTTTGTTTACTTGCTTCAGACACCATGCTTGCCCATTCCTGGCAGAGTATCAATCATACAGACCAGGGTACATGGCACTACAGAAGCATCCCAGCCTCAGGGGTGAGGATCTGAATTAGCCCCACACCATTCTGTACCCCTGTGCTGCACAGGACTTTTTCTGCCTCTTTCAAAATCCACACAGTAACATGGGAAGAGACAGAGACATTGTCTGAGGAATTTCAGCAAAATTCAGTTTCAGATGTGCACAGGAACGCAGGAGAAAGGTGCAAATACTTTCATGCTAAAATTAAAAATTCATTTTATCTCATGCACAAACTAACGAAAAAGTTAAACCAAACTGATGACAAGTTATTTTCCTTTAATTCCAGAGGATTTCCATTGCAATTGTTGCATGCTTGCACTGAGTGGCACAGGAGCACACACTACATAGTTGGAAAGCATCCACCATTATCTCTAACTAACTTGCAAGTATTGCCACTCTGTTTCAGGGTGCACTGAAGTCCTTAAAAACTCTTCAGGGTTTTCTGTATTACACAGTGTTAGCTAAGACTGAACACAATCATTCCTCCAAGACAATTTTACCACAACTTTTAAATACTCAAGAACAACTAGAACATTCCTAAACACCTGAAGATTTAGAACTTGTTTCTGTGTGACATGTAAAATTATCTAGCATTTCTATGCGTCCATTTACTAGCTCAACGAAAACATGACACCACAAAACTAAATTCTCAGACAGATCTGACCACATTTCTCCAGGCAGTTTCCCTGTTTCCAGACACGCGTAGGAGATCTGACGCAGTAGCAGGGCACTAACTTCGTTGATGCCAATGCATGTTCTCCCATTGGCTTGTGCCACAGGCAGGCTTCAAGGGAAAATATGACAACTGCAAATGTTACACTGCCAGAAAGAGAATGGAGAGCCTTGTGATTCAGCGTGAGAGAAGCGCCTATACAGTGTGCCCTCATGGCCAAGAAGGCCAAGGGGATCCTAGGGTGCATTACAAAGAGCATTGCCAGCAGGTCGAGGGAGGTGATCCTCCCCCTCTACTCTGTCAGGCCTCAGCTGGAGTACTGTATCCAGTTCTGGGCTCCACTGTATAAGAAAGACAGGGACCTCCTGGAAAGAGTCCAGCGGCGGGCCACAAAGATGATAAAGGGCCTGGAGCATCTCCCCTATGAGGAGAGGCTCAGTAAGCTGGGTCTGTTCAGCCTGGAGAAAAGAAGGCTGAGAGGGGACCTGATCCATGTTTATAAGTATCTTAGGTGCGGGAGGCAAATGGAGGTGGGGAACCTCTTTTCGGTGGTCAGTGGGGACAGGACAAGGGGCAATGGCCTTAAGCTGGAGCACAGGAAGTTCCGCACCAACATGCGGAAGAACTTCTTCACGGTGCGGGTGACGGAGCACTGGCACAGGCTGCCCAGGGAGGGGTGGGGTCTCCTTCCCTGGAGATATTCCAGACCCGCCTGGATGCCCACCTGTGTGACTGCTGTAGGGAACCTGCTCTGGCAGGGGGGTTGGACTCGGTGATCTCTCGAGGTCCCTTCCAACCCCTGCAATTCTGTGATTCTGTGATTCTGTGATACTGAGCTCAGCCCCCTCCTATTCCTGGCTGTTGATTCTCTCTTCCCCAACTCAGCTCCTCACCTGGGGTAACAATGCCTTGCCCTCAGCCTAGCATCTGCCTTTGCTTTGAGCACCTGCTCTCGTTGGAGTGTGCACGTGTACAAGCACAGGCGGATGAGGAGAGCACAGGCAGAGGAGTCTCCTAATACACGGATGTACATTCCTCGGCCCAAAAGGATACACTGGGTGCCTCGGCGTGTGCTACCACAATACAAACAAGGGGGCAACAAGAAGTTGGACGAACTCAGTTGTCACTGAGGCTGACAGAACACAAAACTGTTCTGTAAGAGACACTGATCTGGGCTCCCTCTGAGCGTCGGGGCCTTCTTACCTCTAGAGCACCCAGGATGCATACTGCTCGTAGCTGAGAGCATTTTCACTGACAGGTTTTTCCCAAGACAATCTCAGAATTATCCAGTAACAATCACTAGAGCGCCCAGTTTGCTGCCTGTTGATTTGGCAATCCCATGGCCATTCTACTCCATCTATTACTCTCTTAAATCTGTGCTAAAACAATCATTTAAATGCACCAGAGATTTACTGTGGAGTCTACCTTGTGGTCGTATCTGAATAATCATCTAATAAGATTTATACGACCTGTAATAGTATTCTTTGGGGACAAGATACAACACTTTCCCTTCTCACTTTTACTTTTGGAACTCTTAGAACATGGAAAAACTTGTCACCACAGTTATTTTACAAGGTCTCTCCCTCGTAGTTTCTCTCAGTTTCTTAACAGTTATCGGAGCAGCTGCGACCATTGCCACACATGAATTTTCCATCCTTGACAGCTGCACACAGAAAGCTACAGAATAAACAGCAGTTATCTGTTAAATGTGTTTGTATCACACATTCAGTATGTTTTTCAGCGGTGTGCTCCATTCTCTGACAAGCACACTTCACTCTGCACACAACATGCATAAATAGCTGGCTGCCATTCCAGCACACGTGGAACAAGGCCTTCTTGGTTTGTTTTGTTTAATTAGCTCTGCGATCAAAACGACACTGACTGAAATCCAGTAAGTGTTCAGCTTGTTTCAGCATCATCTTTACAATTAGAGCAGCACTCTGTACCCTGGCCCACACAAATAAATTACAGCTTCATATATTGCAAAGCTACTACACACAACTTCAGCATGTTCATGTTGTAACCCTGGCACAAAATACACAGGTGCAATGCCAAAGTCCGAATTTCAATGGACAGAGTGAAAATTCAATACAATACTTGGATAATGCTTCCAGACAATTATTTATTCAATAGCACTAATGCACTATGATTTAAAAGGGAGAGGCTGAAAGGGATGTAGGTTCTTGATGCAAACTGTTCCCACTAATGTTAGCAAAGTGTCTGCACCTAGGTTTAGAGGAAAAAATCCAACTAATCTGAAACAACTGCAAGTAACCTTACACCAAAGAATGAAGCTCTCTGAAAAACAGAAACTTATCTTCTTTCCTTCAATCACACCACCTCGATTAGACTAAAACATCTAGAATAATGCAATTACCAAATAGCACTTCAATCAGCTGCTCTCACCCTTTCACCCTTCTCCAAATACTTAATTCACTTAAAAAGCCACGTCCTTGACCTGACCAGTCTCCACGGGAGTCTACATTTGATCCTTTTTCAATTCTCCAGTATTTCATGCCATGCAGCCACTCACCAACCTGTCAACCAGCCACTCTCATTTTCTGTCATTTCATCCAAAGCCACCACATTCATTTTGATTCCCTCTGACCCCACTAAGCCTTAAACATCAGGTCAGGACAGGAAAAGGACCAGGGAGTCAATGTCTGTTTGTTATGCATGTTTGATATTTGTCTGACAGGACAACAGGGAAAGATGGTAGCAATTCCTACACTGCTTTTATCTTTCAGCCACCTAATTATTATCACTATTTATCTGCTCCTTGCTTAAAATCAGGCTACTCTGTGAAGTACAGTTCATGTCATCATATTTCTGCTTAGCTTCCCTTCATTATCCAGCATTCCCTCCGTTCAGTTACACATTCCTCTTGTCCAAGTGCCAGGCAATGAGGACAAGGGGCAACGGGCACAAATGGGAGCACAGGAGGTTTCCCCTGAACATCATGAGCACTTCTGTGCTGTGCAGGTGATGAAGTACTTGCACAGGTTGCCAATCTTCTCTTCAGAGATCTTCATAGAATCACAGAATATCCCGAGTTGGAAGGGACCCACCAGCGTCATCGAGTCCACCTCCTGGCTCCACAGAGGACCACCCAAAAATCAGACCACATGGCTGGAGAGCATTGCCAAAACACTCCTTGACAATCTTGGCAACTGTTCTGAGTTAACTTCCCCAGAAACAACGCACAGTTCTGCGAGCTGTACTAAGACCACTCTTAGTAATATGTGCATAGCTCAATCCTGCCTTTAAGATACCTACTTTTCCACTTTAACAGAACTTGTATTTCCTTATGTTTATTAGCTGTGAATTAAATCTCTTTCAAAAATTCTCACGTAACAATGATTTGCCAAGATTCTCCACGAAAAGTCCAATTTTTCCCAATCCCCAGTGGTGACAAATCAGACATTCTCTGATTTTCCTACCTTTTCCTTCATACGCTTTTCCTTCATTTACAGTTCCAGTCCCCACTCTCCACCTATGCCCTCATCTCTGTAAACGTTCAGGACCCCAACTCATCAGCTGCTCACTTCTCGTTTACTCGTGAACTTTTCTGAGACACCTATGTGCGGATGGTCTGCTGTTAGCTGTTCTAAACATATGACTTCTCTGATTTCTGCTACCACTGGCATATCCAACAAACAACCCCCTGAGATGGATCTCTCTGCATCCATCCAAGTGCTCACACTGACACGAAGAAGGCAGAGGGATCCCAGCCCCAGCTTTACATCACAGCCGTACTTAGACTCTTCACTCCCCACCTAGCCAAGCACCCCATTTCAACATGTGTGGTCAGTACCTCTCCAGAATGCTTAACAAATGAACTGAGGAATACTTCCTGACTATGCACACATGCATTTATGTACATGCAATGTGTGACGTGATGTGATGTATAACGTATATTTGTGTATTCATATTACAAAGCTTGGTTTCACTGAGACAGAAATGTTTTATCTGAAACATTTTCAGTCAGATGAATTCTGCAAATGCAAGGCAAGCATCTGACAGATACCTTCTTGAAGCTCTACAAGACTTCTTTGCTGGCATGAATAACAAGAACGTCAACTTCTCTGAGCCCTCGTGGCATCTTGGGAGCTTTCATTTTGGCAGAAATTGAAAGAAAAATTACTTCAACAACAGTTTGAGCTTAAACAACATACCTATAACTTCTAGTGAACGAAAAACTCTAGTTTTTCAACCAGATCCGTTTCACTAGCAATGAATTTAAGACTATTGCAGCTGAATTCCTACAGCTCTCGTCTCAAGTTTATTTTAATGGCTGTACAATTGGCTGCACAATTTACTGGCTGCTCACGAAGATCAGGAAGTTTGTCAACAGATCACTTCTCCACTCCCTACCTACTCAGTACCCAGTAAATAAGAATATTTATTCATTTTTCCTATAAGTCTGCTTTTTTCTCTCTCCAGATAGTTACACACAAAAATCCCAAGCTCTCTATTCTAACTGCCTGTCTAGTCTATAAAAGAGTTTTCTACTCTTCTGACTGTTTTGCTATTTAACTTTTAAATTCCTCTGGTGTTTTTCTTTTTTCCTATACATCTTACTACATTTAAGTTTCTTGTCAAAATCTTCACGATTGCCTTACCTCTGCCTCACTCGTTGCTACTTCACCCTTCACATCTGACCATTTTATTTTATGTTGGGAGGGACAGGGAGTAATCTTTCTTCAGCACTTACATTTTCTTTGATTTTCTTTCTGTTTGGTTCAATGAATCAAGATCTCTTTACAGTTTTCTGAAGCCACTTACACTTCCTCAGGTTCAGGAAAATACCATTTTGACCATGATTAGAAAGCCAGAATCTTCTTTAATTTCAGGGCTCATTTTAATAGTCCCTTCCTTCATTAAGCTCAGAAACGTTACCTATTTCTAGCATTTACTTGCTCAGATAATGTTCTTTCAAACAACTAAATCAGAAAAGAAACCACCCAAACTTAAAAAAAAAAAGTCTTGCTTATTTTGTCATTATGATATAGAATTCTGGCACAGGATATTTCATCATTATAAAGAAGCACTGGCACCCTTATGGAGTGAGCAGAAACAAAGACTTTTTCCTCATTTTCTACACTGCATATCAGACAATCAATATTCATGTAAAAATTAGATTCAACCAATAATAGGCACTTACCATCACTTTAAAAATACATAAAGTGGAAAGATTCAATGTCTTTTTCCCCCAAAATTACAGCTTCAAGTAGGTAAAGTAATAGGAAATTCAGTGCAGAAAATTAGAGATAGCTATTTTGCTTAAGGGCACAAATCTTGCTTGAGTACATCAGTGGGGTTCTTATTTCATTATCAACTCTTCATAGAGCAGATATTGCCTTTCCCGAAATTCAAACAGTTTATTTTGATTGCTTCCTCCCGTAATGAAAAGTAGAGTTTACCAACACAGTGCAACACAGCTATCATCATAATCTGTCTCCCAGCTGAGAAATGACAATATCATTTTGTAGCCTCAAATGAATCAATCATGCCGAAAAATATCTTCACAGAAAGCGGAAAGTGTAAGTGATAGAGAGCACGCGTGAAGAAGCACTCCATTTTCTTTGCACTGGCACCAAAATAGTTCCCCAAAACAGCTATGCTGACAACCCTAGATTAGAAAAACAAAGAAGATGAGAAAGGCAGGGAGTTCGAATGGTGCCAGTGTTTTACACTGCCTCAGATCACTATCCCAGACCTGACGGTGACAGAGAAATGGTTCCAGAGAGCAGAACTATCATGGCACTGATAGATTTCTATGGAAACCCTGCCTTGTCTCACGTGGTTGACAGCATAATGGTTGACTACTACAACAAGCATTGAACTGGAAAAGCACTTAGAGCCCATTTTCAGCTGGGCATGACGAAAAGATTTTCTCTTTATTTTCAAAATTCCTATACATCACGCAAGCAAAGCATAAGGGTTTCATATATGCATAAAAGGGGAGAAGGAATAAGCCCTTTCATCCTTTTCATAAATGAGGATTCACAGAAGCCTGCCATCACCAACCACAGCTACAGGTCAACAGAGAACAAGGAGAAAGGCTGATAAGACAGAAGGGCCTGTGACTAGAGCTGCATGGTCATCTTCTTGGCACATGTGAATGAAGGAGGTTAACGTGCTCCAGCAGACTAACCCTAGGCCTCAGGCTCAGCTCAGCGCTGCCAAGCAGGTAATATTAGTGCTGTATTCTGTACAGATGTGTGCAGTGATGCTAGCCCAACGCTCAAAATGAATTGCTCTTCATTTCAGACAACTGGAGAAAAAAATATTTGGAAAGGGAAAAGGTAAGAGGTCTTGCATCAGGGCCAGAGTTCTGATGAGATGCATAAACAGCTTCTTAGTAGAAGAGAAGTTGGGGAGGACAGCGCACAAAGCACTTGCAACTAAGTTAAATCAGAAGGTTTGAAATGCAGTACCTATGCCTTCAAAACATCTACCTGTACACACTTGTTAAGAGCCCACTTTTCTGTAGCACCTGGTTGCCACACACCAGTTCCCATTACACAGTTACAACTGCAGAACTGGGTCAAAACCCATCATTCTGTGCACTTTACCTTCCTTACATGCTTGTAAGGAATATTGTTCAACCATTTCATAAAAGATCCAACTAAAAACATCGTTCAGAAGGATCTCCATGTGCATGAACACATGTGCCCTGTGCTGAAACCTATCATTTCGGGCTGTGATCACCTCCAGATAGAAATTGTAATAGGATTCAAACAAAACAAAACAACAAAGACAACAAAGCAAACAACAAAACAAAAAATGGAACCTCAGGATAGAGTTGTTAGACGGGGGATATAACATTATCATTTAACATGGAGAAAGCAATGGTTTTAATATGCTACAGAATCTTCAAGAAAGTTCACAATTTGCTTTTGCTCAGCTGTATGTCTGTTAAGATCCAGTAACTACTATTAACATGGATGATTCCTGACACATCGAATCCATAATCTCAGTTTTCAACTTCAAAGAGAAAAATGAGAAACTGAGCACTATTAGAAGGATACAGAAGCCAGGATTGTATGAACACATTGCATAATCCTATTACACATGATGCCTGCTTCAAACAAACAAACTCCATTACAATGCTGGCTTGAAATCAAAGATAAACAGCTTCCCACGTTCCAAACATAAAAACTGTCCATCAAACAAAACTGTTTAGCTTTCTGACAAGCCAAGCCGAAATCTACGTTCCCATAATCAGTTTTTATTTTAATGGGATTCCCAGATCTTACTTTAAGCCTAGTTGAGTGGAAGTTATGTCCAGCTTGGAAGCGAAGGCACAAAAGGCATGGTTATCTTAGGCACAAATCTTCTATGAAATGCAAGCTCCAGTGTTCAGACCACTGATATATTGTTCAACTTTAAGCTTCCCTACTTAGTAGGGCTCCAGATGAATGAAAAACTAGACTGTATTTTTATGCTAATAGATTTTATTGGCATAAAAAGAAATTTTAATAACAGATGCACAGAGGTCACAGAAAGTGGATGTGCGTAAGGGGAGGAGGGGAAGAGACTCAGCTCCCATGATTTAATAGAACGCACCAGTTCCTGAGTATAGAACAGATTGCCTAACAAAATTACCTGGGAAAAATCATTCTGTGCACAACCACCTCAACTCTGGTTTATCCTACATTGAACACTGAGCATTGAACAAATCCCCTGAAACACAAGGAATGTAGGTGTTTTTTATCCACATTCACCACATGCAAAGGGACTACAAAGGCATTACTCTCCCATTCAGAAATATGTGCCTTAAGAAAATGGGATGCTTGATTCTTTGGAGGATAAAATTCCCTATACATAAGCAAACGGGAAGGGAAGCTGAAGGAGTGAAGCTTCCCAAACTGAGGAACAAGCAGGGTTAACTTAAAAACTAAGAAAACTTGGAGAGAGGAGAGGGAGCAAAAAAGAGCAGAATTCACCAGAAAAGTACATATCAGTATTACTGAGTTATCAAACTATAAGAATTTTAGAAATGAAATGAGACACTTAACAGTATGGTCTCATTAACTGGGACATGAAACTAAAGCAACCTATAAACCAGCTGTGGAATTACCTTTCACAGCACAGCTCCATCTTCAAACTTCCTTGACAATTCTCCTCAAAAGAACATTTCCCGAAAGAAATACCTGGACGACTGCAGTAAAACTCACATCTAATTTAAGCTGATGGCTATAAATTAAACAGAGAAAATGGTTCATCTTTAGGATAGCTTTAAGAAAAGACCCTGACTGAATAAAAAAGGCTCTCCCTCCTTCACAGAAGTCGTAAGTCCCTGTGATGTCCTCCTTTCTCCTTCATTCTCCTTCATCTACAGAAGCATTTCAGCTTTGTTTGGAAATCAGATAATCTTTTCTGTACTTGAGTAGTTAATTTGAAAAGGTATGTTCACCAGACTGGTTCTAATGTGACAATGGAGAAGCTCAACAAAATTACAGTACATACACAAAGGTTCACAGCTGGGGGGGGGAGGCAAGCGAGAATGCTACACTGAGTTGTGCCAAATAAAAACTGATAAGACTGACAACTAAAAACCTGAAAGACTGACAAATAGATTCCCATTACCAGCTGATAATCAGAGCATATCAGTCTTTGTAAGGAAAGACTTTTCATTATGTAGGCGCATCTTCTGCTAGCACATACCAAAGGACGCTGGAAGTATCAGCTGGCTGTGTGACAGTCAAACTGGGAGGTAAGATATCAAGTAAGAGAATAACTGATGTACTGTCAAATTGTCTGAAGCGCTAGAGAAAAGCCTGGATAGATTAAATTTAGCACTTTAAATTTCAACACAAGAAGTCATGCGTGAACATATGTCGAATACCAAGCATCCCCACAACATTCTCTTTCTACAGTATGAAGCATGTTTTATAACATTAAGGCATTGCAAGAAATCAGTACATCTTCCACGATTCATAATATGACAGTTCTACAGAATTTACATGCAGATCACTTAATCTACATTTACATGCATCTCAGAGCACACAAATGGTTATTTGTGACACAGGATGAAATAGCCATCAACACTTTTTCAAGTAGATATCCAGAACCAGCTGCACTACATTCTGAAATAAATATAACACACAGTGGTAATCATAAGTGTGATGTTTTATAACCAAAAGGTTAAAATCAGTTCAGGTTTGTCTGATTATGAAGCAGATCTTGTAGATTGGAAAGGAAAAGCCGCCTGTCTCTGAAAAAATTAATACTGACTTCTGCAATATTATCGTTCAGTATAAGCTATGTCAACTAAAAAAACCTGATTTCTCAAAACAATTGTTCTATCTGTCATAACTTGCAGCTCAATGATCTTAAGGAGGAAAAATTAACAATGCAAGCAACCACTGAGTCTGACAAAGAGAGTATCGCAGCAATATCTATTTGCAAAACATGACACTTCCTGAGGACAAAGACATTAGGTTCTCATCTGCTAGTGATCATGCTGAGAAAGTAATGTCAATACAATTACATATGGCTTTGCTATGAATATTCACAGTATGTCTTTGTTCTTTACAAACTTCTGAGTTGTGTATCTAGCAGAAATGGTTCCTATACTTGGCACAGATGGTCCACAGTCAGAACTACATTTGTTTTAGTCACCTTAACTCCACTGTACAGAAAACATCCCCTGTCACACAGCTGCATGATCAAAGCAATTCATTCCCAAGCTCAACAAAGGTTTTAACATCTCCAAATGCAGTCCATACACATGCAAACCAGATAGGATTAGCTGAGGAAGAGCATATTCCAGAGTGGTTACACGGAGATGCATTAGCTTTCTACTGTATTCTTGATGGAGACAGTCCAAAGCCAGCTCCCCTTACAATGAGAAATGAGTGAAGGTTTAGCAGCTGGAGTTATCCACACTAATGCTCTAGACCAGGCATGTCCAACCCGCGGCCCAGCGCAGCTCGTAGTGCGGCCCGCCCTGCCACCGAGCCAACATGGCGGCCGCCCGGCCCCACCCAACATGGCCCTGGGCCGGCACCCGTCACCCGGCAACAAGCACTGGCTGAGCCACAGCCAGGACATGGGCAGGGAGCAGTGAGGTGCTAACTCCAGTTATGGCAAGGAAAAATTTGATTATGTCTCTCCTGGAATTTTATAAGGCTTCTCCTACCAAAGAAACATAACCCTTACATCACAATCACACCTTATCACGTCATCACTTTTTGGGAGAACGTACATTTGTGAACAACTGCTTTCAAGGGTGAAGAACAGGAAGAGTAAAATTTCATCAAAAATCTCCAACAAGCACCTTGAGAACTTACTACGAATTACAACCACTTCCATCGAACCAGACTGGTGCATCAGTTTGATAAAAACAAGGTCAAATATCCCGCTAGTTTTGTGGGTTTGTTGCTCCCTTTTATGTTTTAATAAAGAAATAAAATAAGTTTTGTTAGTTATATACATTAAATACATTACATATTTTGTATGTGGCCCAGGACAATTCCTCTTCACTCAACGTGGCCCAGGCAAGCCAAAAGGCTGGACATCCATGCTCTAGACACATCCGTCTTGCACTGACAGCTCCACTCAAGATAAAGCAGGATTATGCCTGCAGGATTAGCCAGAGCAATGAGATGCTGCAGAACAATGAGACTGCTGTGTTAATAAGAATATAAAATCCTGTGGCACTTGCACAGTTGCTCTGAAGAGGAAAAAGCAAGACAAGCTTCTAAAAGCAAGTGACCATGAAGGAATGCTGCCACAAACTATTCTCAAAAATACAGCTGTACTCTTCCTCTCCGCTAGTCAGTCATACTCCCATCAAACCTTTCCTAAATGTTTTCAACCAAAAAGAGCTGTATCAAGAAAGGTGTACTTACAGATTCAAATACAGCCGTAGAGTCTTTGGAAATAAAAATCAGAGTAAAGGGTCCCAGATCACAACAGTTCAAAGACTGGCCAGCTGAAACACTTATGAACATCCTTTGGGCCGCATTTTTGAAATGTAAGACCTTTGTGCAGAGACTTTCTGAACAAAAAAAAGTTATTTCCACCTGACAAAACAGAGGTATGAAGTCATATAACCATGACAAATCAAACCATCCTGGTTGGTTTTACTTATGTAAATGTAGCTATTTGTGACAACAAATACATTCATCTTACCATGACTGAATTTAGGCAACAGAAACTAACAGTTAAGCACACAGAAACATATGAGCATTTATATGTACACATTCAACTCAAAGAAAAAAAAAGTATCAAGTCTATCTAGTCTATTTTTACCATGTCCAAGGAGAATACAAAAAGAGAACTAAGCATCTTCAAATCTCATTCCTTCAGCTTATTAAACTTCAATGGAATTCTAATAGGAAACACACATATCACATCAAAATGCTGCCCTGTATGAAATTTTCAGAGAACAACAATACTTCATCTCCTATAGCAGAGTGCTATTCCTCCTGATTGTACCACAGGGAACAAACAAAGATTGCGTGGCCTCGTGGTAATTGAGCAGATGTGACACCATCGGATCAGCTATTTCTCTGGTTATACAAGTACCCACACTAGGGATTCTCATCCATCTTTGCAGATTTGAGTACAAATAAAAAACAAATCACCAAACATGCATTCTCCTGACAGAAACCATTTGAGATGCTTGAATACTCTGCTATCCATGTAATAAATTTAAGTTTAGATCTGAATGCAATAAAAACAAAGCTCGTAGATGACTACATTTGGAAGACATATGAGGGTTCCTGTCAAAGATATTTGCAGTGGTATTTAACCTACTGGCAGAAATAGGTCCATCATTACTAAGTGCTGACAGGTCACATTAAAGGTTAATACGTTAGTCATAAATACTGGTACCATGGTGAAAAACTATAAAGAGAAATATGTTCTCACTGTTTGGGTGTAACAATGATGAATCTGAAAAAGATTGAGAGTTATACTTCCTATAAACACAACAAACTAAATTATTCAGGCAAAACAAAAGCTGAATGAGAATATGTTAATAAACCAAAACACTGCAAAACAAAAAGAAATGAAAAGATAGAAACATATACAATGAACCTCAACAAACAAACTTCAAACAGTTTTACTTTTTTTAATTGCATCACTCTTTTGAAGGAAAAGGCTAAACACTGCTGAGCAGTTTGTATTTTACAAAGCTCTGCAGAGCTATGTGTTCATAGGCTTTTAAAAATGCGTTTAAAAATTCAACTCATAAAAACTAAGCAAAATGATGGTGGACTGATGTTCACTTATCTATTGCAAATGGAAAACTTAAATATTTAAGAGCAGCATGGAGACCCTCTGTATTGACTGAGGAATAATAATCTATGCTTTAGGAGTGCATATGTCTTTAGCCTGAGTTCACAGGTTTAAATCAAAAGCACTTTAATTTAATTAACAAGAAAAAACACTCTAGTAGGAGAAGCAGTAAGGTGTTCAGACAAAAAAAGAAAAATCTCAACTTCTAACCAGAAAGCACCCAGGTGACATATGTTCAGCCTCATAATAGATATTTTTTTCAGAGCTCCAAGTCTGAAGTCTAGACATCTACAAAGAAATGCAAAAAACACTGCATTCAAGAGAGTGTCCACATGACCTGTGTAGATATATCTAGGAGATGTTCAACTGTCAAGAACTATTCATAAGGGCAGGATGACATAGAAAGGCTCTGCTCTGTTTCTTCATAATCATTCTGAAGAAGGTTAAAAATCTCTGGCTAACTTCCAGAGCATTTAAAACATCAGAGAGAAATATCCACACATGGTCTGTTTTAAAAATTTTGCTCTTTTATCATGTCATTTTACCAAAAGTAATACAATCAACTCCCAAAGGGCAGAAAAGCAGTTATTAAAGATCCATTAGAGTTTTTTTAAGTAACCCTAGTTAGAGTACAAAGGAATCTGCATAGCTCATTTTGTACAGATAGAAAAGTTCCCTGGATTCAACTCACAAAAATGTGAAAGCTGAAATCTGTGATTTCTGAAAATGAATGAAAATGAAATCTGTGAATTCTGAAAATGAAGAGTGAAGCTACAATTGTTATTGTGTTAAATGTAGTAGGGAAAATAATTTAAGAAAGAGACATAGAAGGAAGTATTCACAATAAATCACATCTCTAAAGCCCTCTCTCTCTTTAGGAGTCTAAATTCAGCCTGTGGTAAACATGTCCCTCTGTATTAATTGTGTAAATGAAATAAATGGAAATAGTGAAAAACAGAGTAAACCTCTCGATTTTCTCTTACCCCTTTCTCTCTCCACTGTAATGAAACCAAAGCAAAAAAAATGCATATGACTGATGACACCCGTGCTCAGCAGGAGTCAAATGAAGATGCTATTGTATTCATCTACATATAAATGAGAGACGGCTGATTGTACTACAGTTTGAGAGACCATAGAAAGAATATTTAAAAATGAAAGTGTGACAGATGCTTGTTAAAAACAAAGATCAGGTGTCTTTCAAAATGGTAAGCATAAACCGAATTTAGAGATGGCAATAAAGAGAAAGCTGCTATATCTCGAGAACTTCATTTCTTCTGAAGTTTCACATTTTTATTTTTAAGGTACCTATATGTCAGAGTAATACTTCACACTGTGCATTCCTGAATAACACAGCAGAACTGTTTCTTTATATTTGCAAATGTACAACAGATTACCAAAGCCCACCACTCTGAAGCAGCATTGGTCAGGAGGAACATAGACAGAGGATGTATTAGTACGTACCCACCTCGGAACCTCAACAAACTCGAGATTCCAGAAAGATTCAGCAACTCATAGTTCCTAATTCAGAAAGAAAAGTATGAAACCATTCTTTTTGCATAGGTATACTGGTCTTAAGCAGCCCCACTTAACCTTCTGTTAGATTGCATCCTACGTCTTTTAAAATAATTAAATAGGAGGTAGCTCATATTTTTCCAAAATTGTATTTTTTTAAGCCAATCCATGAAAGCTATGGAAATGTGTATAACTGAGGGTTGATTCATTATTTTCCTTAGCCCTAGACGTGTACCTTTTTAATGAAGAATCACAAGTGCAGTTTTCAGTGTGGGGAAGTATTGATTTTACCAGTAAGAATAGTTTCATTTGACTTTGGTAGTGTTTTCATGCGTATCACAGAACAGGGCAGAAGAGAGCTCAAAAAGACATTAACAAAAACAGTGCCTCACAATTTTAAAACCAGTTACAAATTCACCTATTAGTAATTCAGGCCATACCTCTACATTTGATTATTACAATGTTATCCAAGTCATTCTCAAATGTACTACCAGAGATATGCAGCACCTGCTACTTCTCCAAAGCCTACTGCTCTGTTAAAGCAAGTTTTAGACCGGCTGGACATGACTGTTCTCATATAAATCTTTATGTCTTCTCTTAGTCAAAATTGTTTACATCTCCAGAAAAATACTGGGATGTATAAACAACGCTGCTGGCTGGCTTGTAATTACGCAGATTCTCCATCTTACTCTTTTGATGTGTCTGCCCTTTTTCTGCTTTTTACAGATTTCACATGCTTCCATCCAGTTTTCATTAACCAGTTTACAATTAACCACAGTTGATCCTATGATTCCTAGAGAAAATGAGGTCACAATTCCATTAAGTATTTGTCAACTTCCTTGAACTCCTTTGTCCATTAGGTGTATTTAAATATCTATACATTTTTACTTTACATATGGAAACTTTAGGTCCTACCTCAGACTGTGTTCAGAAATTAAAAAAAAACACATAAGCAAACAAAAAAACGTAGAAGGCTTTCAAAAACACTTTCAGAGTACTTTTCATTGTTTTATCTTTGAGTAATGCAGCTTAAAGAAGTTGTTTTTCCTCTGCTGCCAGCAGTTACTTCCATTAGTCATTAACACTTGAGGCTGGACTTGACAACCTCCTGAGGTTCCCTTCCAGCTTGAATTACTTTATGTGAATTTCATCAAAGTCACATGGGACAACAAGCAATCATTTCAAAAACAAAACCTTTTTTCTTTCGTTTTATAATCTTTTACTTCTCCACCTAAAATTCTGTGCAAAACAAACCAGAAACTTGTTACAAAATAGTCTTTTACTACATGCCTCACTTAGAGGTAAAACACAAATTCGATCCCGATGTACTGACAGGGAAGCCAAAAGTAACACCTTACACCTTCAGCAGTTAAATATTTTTATACAACCAATCAATATAACAAACCAGGGGACCTCGGCCACTCCCCACACACCTTGCCCTCCAAACCCTTCACCATCTTCATAGCCCTCCCTTGGACGCTCTCTAACCACTCTCTGTCCTTCTCACCTTGTGGCTCCCACACCCGCACCCAGTGCTGGAGGTGAGGCCGCACAGCACAGAGCAGAGGGGACAGTCCCTCCCCTGGCCCCGCTGGCAGTGCTGGGCCTGCTGCACCCAGGGTGCCGTTGGCCCCTTTGGCTCCAGGGCACGCTGCTGGCTCATGTTCAACTTGCCGCCAGCCAGAACCCCCAGGTCCCTTTCCATGGGGCTGCTCTGCACCTCTCATCCCCCACTCTGTGTGTACAGCCAGGGCTGCCCCATCCCAGGTGCAGAATCCATCCCTTGCTCTAGTTAAACTTAATGCTGTTGGTGATCACTCAGCCCTTCAATTTGTCAAAGGCCCTCTACAAGGCCTCTCTGCTCTCAAGGGAGTCAACAGCTCCTCTCAATTTAGTCTTTTCAAATTGGTAGGAAGTTTTCACATATAACTCTTCTTTTGGTAAGCTGTGTAAACTAAGGAACTTGGATCTTCATCAACTCCTATCCTTTTTGATGAAACTCATTTGTAAGTTTTGGAAATACTATACACATACCACTTGCTAAAATCACATTAGCCTTCTAACAAATGACAGGCAACAGCAGCCTGACATTGTTTTCATGACAGCTCAAAGGCTGAATTAATATGCTTCTTCAGTGAAAAACACAAAGAAATCATCTGTGTAACATAAATGCAGAGGAAAAATGCACTTACAGTGTTGGCAAGTTCCAAGTAACTTCCTCCAACAGAGCTGCTAAAAGGTGAGGCCTGAGCTAGAAGCTTCTGCAGAGCAGCCTGTTTAGTCACACTGCTTCCACCATTCTCCAACACTTTTTGTAGCATAAAATGACTCTGAAGGTCGGGACTCTGAAGGTCTCTTGCTCCTGAATCATACTCCCAGCTTTCTCTGGCTCCTGATAAGGCACCTAAAATGCAGAAATGGAAAGCCATTCTAATGTGGGCTGTGTATACAGAACACAGGAATAAGCCAGCTTGCTTTCCCAGAAAGAAAACAAGTGAACAGCTCTTTTATCATTACTCCCCATCTTGCACATCCTGGCAATAGCAGAGAGAGAAAAAAAAAAGTGGTATTATTGTCAATGCACAGAACATTTGCCATATCACAAGATCCAGAAGATAAAACAAAAGCATAACCAAGAATTATTTAGTAAAGGGTAAAAAAGTAAACAGTATAATCTACAACAGCTAAGGACCACAGAATGAAAAGGTATCAGCAACTAGGTCAGATTAAAAAACAGCATTAACCAGAGAACAAAAGAGGAAAACCATAATTCTTAACCTTTTTTTAATAACAGCAGGTAAATACCCCATTTGTACAGTTTATGACCTTTTTATGTTAGCACTGCCTTATTGTTATTGCCTGTTACAGTTCAAGTTTCAAAAACACATCAATCAAAAGGCATTTTGTTAACAGTAAATGTAAGACTACATAGCTAGTGACAAACGGAGAAAGTTTCTATATCATGAAGATGGAAGGCTGCTGTTTCTCCATGTACATTCCTCTCAATTTCTTACAGCCAGAGACAGGCTTAAACTCTACAATCTAACACCATTTTCTTATTTTATCAATAACTATTTCATCAATGGTCACTTCTGCTTTTCATACAACTGTCTACATCCTTTTAAGATTTCTTTATGTTTTAAGATAAAAAATTTCTCATGGCAGAACATTCTATAGATTATTTAATAACCACAGGCAGCACTGTAATATTTCAGATACAGCACAATGAAGACTAAAAGCAATAAAGTGACTTGTCCAAGCACTCATTCTGAGTTAACAGAAAAGTCAGAGCAGAATCCAGACCTACAAACTGGAGCAAAACTACATCCACCATGCCATCAGCAAGCCATCAGCAAACTCTAAGTAATTGTAATGCCATCACGATTGCTCCAAAGTTGCTTCCTTTCTATAGCTATTTCTCTCTCTGACATAAACATTCTAAGGGAGTGTTTTTTGCTTAATCAGTGTAATGCTAGGAAGAAAGAATAAACTATGCAATAATTAGTAGAATGCCTTCCCCCTACCTCACCCCAGAAAGTTAAAGCTGCAGAACTGCAAACAGCAAACCAGCCAGAAGGGAAGAAAAGTAGCAACTAATTGGTACCTTTAGATCAACATCCTAACTCCCCTGTAAAGCAGTTATATTTGACAAACCAAATTAAGAAACTCAGAGGAGGTTTCCCTGGCTTACTGTAAAGAGAATATGCTAGTCTTTGACCATTTAAGTAGAAAACAACATGACGCAAAGAAAGAATTATGCTTCATACTACTTAACATGATTCATTATCACAGGTACAGGTAACAACAAATAATTCAATTACTTTTACATTGAAAGTATGCATCAGTTGTCAATAATCTAACTACATGCTACAAGCTGTCCAGCACGGTCGAACTGAGTCATTGCTTCCAGCTGTTTAACACCCAGAGAACATTGCATTGTGTGCATTGACTAGGTAAGCACAGCGTGACACATCTCTGCCCTCCTGTGGCTACAGCACAGCAGAAAAATCTGCAACCAAGACCTGAAGCAGCAGAGATGTCTCAGGAACCCGAGGGAGACAGGGAATCGGTTCTGTCATCTCCAAGCGTAGATAAGAATACAGGAGACAGCCATAAAATGGACAGCATGTTGTATACTTGCTTTTACTGAGATGCATATGGCATATACGCAGAGCGTGTGCACTGTAAATTTCTGTTACTCAAAAGACGTTGTCCAGCAAATGAGCTCTCACACTCATTGAATTAGCAATATCAGCATTGCTGAAGACCCACTGCCTGCTATTGGATTAAAACACTGAGGTGACTCAGAAGTCAACTGTCAGCCACAGATGGATCAGGCTCTCCAGGAATGAGTATATATAAATAAGTATATATAAAGTATACATATTTTTTTGCCCAATTCTTCCTTAGCAGACGCTGAAACTCTGGCTGCTAACATGCCGTCCTCCTGAGTCATTCACCTATGAAATCTGAGCTCAGCAGGGAAATTCTGGAAGTGTCATAACTGAGATTTCAGTTGTAGCTGATAATTCAGTCAGGATGCATGTTGTGTTTTACAGCTGTTGCTCTTCCAGCCAGGTTACGCTATATTAGTTCATACCTTTTCACCTTAAGGTTGGAAGGTAAGATAACAACCTCTAAGGGAATTAGCCACAGCTATAAGGCAACTCACTGCATGGGAGAAATTTGTTTCAAGCAACTGAATGGAAGAGGAAAATTGAACTAGACAAATCAGTTTTGCTCTAAATTGGAAAAGCCTCGTCTTTCCCAGAAAAAAGCATCTGATACCTTTGATAATTTGTGTTCATATTCAGTGTTTTCTGAATGTCTCAAAGAACAAGAAGCCGCAAAGCAAGCCAAGACAATGACAAGGCAAACAAACTTTGAAAAAGCTTAAGCAACATTTCATATTGTACATAATGTGAAAGTTTCACAGCATTAGAGACCACAAAAATACCCATCAATATCAAATAAATAACCTCATGTAACAGTATTCTTGGCATGAAAATACAATGAAAACAGATGGAAAGATAAGTCAAGATTTGACTGAGAGAGTAAAATTACTTCTTACCTTCAAGAACATATAAAATGCCCAAAATGGACAACCCTCTTGTAGCCAAAACCCCACAAAATATTCTGGTTTTGTTTGTTAATGCACACTGAAGATTCATGCACAGCTTCAGATACATATCCTATCTGTAGTACGTACTTTGCTCACAGTTTCTCTCTCCTGTGTCCCTGACCTAGTTACAACATTTTCACTTTCTACCACTGTATTTTTACTAATCACCACAAAAATTCAATTCTGTTTCAGGTTCTTAGTATTATTCTCAATGTTGATATATTCAGAATTTAACAATTTTGGAATTTTGTGCTGTGAGACTCACTACAAGGAATAACTACAGGAAATTAGAAGAACAGCTCAAGATTTAACCTTCACTCTCAGTTCC
This sequence comes from Penelope pileata, assembly GCA_013396635.1. NCBI lineage: Eukaryota > Metazoa > Chordata > Aves > Galliformes > Cracidae > Penelope > Penelope pileata. Next base: position 28,102 of record WBMW01001145.1, on the reverse strand, counting down.
TGAAGTAATGCTAGTATCTTTTTTTTTTTAGCGTTTGGGTTTTTTATTTTTTTCCCCACCATATTACACGTTTTTCTAAGCAAGTCTTTACAGCATTAAAATTATGAGAGATAAAACAATATGCTTGACAAGAATAAAGCCATGAAGTAGACTGAAATCAAAATTTGAATCAGGTAACTCATTCGTTATCAAGTCTTGAGAAAGTAAAACAGTGATGCACCTAAAGGAAACAAAAAGCTTATCTCCTGACAATTTCCCAGCCATGGATTGCAATTGTAATCCCATCCACGCAGCTGTGTGGATAAACAAGCAGGGCTTGTCAAACCAGTAGCCCTTCCTCAAATTTATTTAAGTTACTGTAAAAATACACATCCTCATCTCGATGCTTGCCAGCAGACTGGCATTAATCATATAGGAAATGACATCCACAGAAGACAAAAAAACCTCACTTTCCGTGACACCATCACACACCTGTCCTTGAACCTGAAATGAATTAAGTAAGATTATCTTTGAGGGATGGAAACCACTTCTTCTAATAGACACAAGAAACAGAATATGGGAATGACTTATGAAACACCCTATAAACCAAGGTCTCCCAGAACTCAGGTGTAATTACCAAATTAAATTTTGCCAGAACACTGATCACATTGTACTCAGAAAGTCAATCTAGTGTCTCACTTGAAGTTTGTAGTAAGGGAGACAATATTTTTTTTTCCTGCAAATTAATTATCTCTAGTAAAAGTGTGTATAAATTAAAAGGAAATCTGTCATATCAAATCTGAAATCATACAGAAGCTAGACACAGTTCCTACATGCTCTCCAAGTTCAGGACAGTATTTGTACTGTATGTGATATATTTAGAAAAAGATTATTTGATCTCACATGGCAATTCTTTTTATATTTAAACAGTCTCCCAAGCTACCAGTTAAGATAATCTCAGTTCGGATCTGACATTAATTCACATGCACCAAAGCAAGCAAACAAAATAACCCTGGTTTGTCACTTGCCATTCTTACTTTGTTGCTTGCTGTTTTCTGAGCCATAACACACCAGGATCTGTGCTGACGATGTTATAAGCGGGCAGGGTGATGAGCATGTCACCTGCTGACCTAAGTCAGGAGAGGGTAAGCAGGAATGTCCTGAAAGGCAGCCTGTGCTTTAGAAAAGCCAGAGCAATGTATCACAGTGCTTATCCTTGAGATAAATGCAGCATGGGCTCTGTGAAAATCTCAGCTGCACCTCTGTGTTTTCTCAAGCATGTCAGTTCATGCAGAAAGCATAAACTGGGACAAAAGTGATGAACTGATCTTGTAATCCAGTTCCACTCTCCACAGTTCCATGTCTTGTCACTGGAGTTCAATACAAAACAAAAACAGCATAAGCTATGCAGCGTGGTGCTCTTCACAGCTCTGCGGTGCTAAGAAGGTCACGGGCCAAGGCTCTGGCTCTACGTGCTAACTTGTGTCTGGGGCAGCTACTCTTCTGGCTTCTTGTAGGAGAAACTGTCACGAAAGGCAGCTTCTCACGTTTCCCTCATAGGCATACTGTGCCCACCAGTCTGTCTTCCTTCCCTCTTTCCTCCAACTTTTAAAGCAATTTGGTAATTCTGAAGACATTTGACAGTGGTGTCAAAGTCTCAAATTCCTGTACGTTTGCAGAAAGCATTGAGAAAATGGAGGGCTATAGCACTCCTGAGAAAAACAATGTAGTGTGATGCAATGCTCACCCTGATTAAGCCTGCAACTCCTGGCAGCAGGACATGGCAAATGATGAAGACCTGCACAGGTTCAAAGGCTCTTTTCCAAAAGACAGTATCGCAGAGGCAGGGAGCAAGTGCATGAGCATGTGTGCAACTAGAGATAGTTCAAAGTCCTAGAACTGAAATTTAGTAGGAAAGGATCACTACATGCTCACTCTATTCCTACTATCTTCTTTAAGCATTTGCTTCTCATTGGCCTGAGACAGTTATCACTTCAGAAAAATCTCTGGTCTAAAACAGTTTAGCTGTTCTTACATTTTTACAAATACTCAAACCACAAGAAAGCTTTATTCAAGTTTGTGTGCTCTTAGAAACAAGAGTACCCATTCTGTAGAACCTCATCCTTTCTAGATCCACTGGTGTTTAGAACATACTATCCATTTCAGTTTTAATTCAATTAGTCAGCAGTCAAATACAAATTCCACAGAAAAACAGGTTCATTTGTTTAGATGACCATACAACTTAGCACTCCTAAGTTTCTATTAAAAAAAGTCACATATTATCTGTTGCTTTGCACAAAGATAGCGGTATCAAATGACTGTTTAAAAAATGGAGCTACATACAGTTGATGTAAGTACATACGTAGTTAAATTTGACCTAACAGGTAGTGTCAGCTGTTTCAGTCAAACAAACCTAGCATAAAATTCTGCTTCTAAATCTCAAGAAGAATCTGCAGTACACGTTTGAGATGTAGTTTTGTAGCTCTGTAGCTTTTAATTTAATACAGCATAAATAAATGTAGCCACTGCATCCGTTTCTTGAAAGCAATTTATTTGCAATAACATCAAACAGAACTAGTGCAAAGTAGAAGCAATGACTTCCCAGCTCCAACTGGCCAGCCTCTCTTACCCATAGGCTTAACTTGAGGCTGAATTTCTACCATTCCTTTGATTTATTTTCATGCTTGATCCATAATTTACTAAATTGCTGTAACAGATACTCAGCAAAGAGAACAAGGGAGTTGACATGAATTAATTATTAATCACTAACTGGCAGCAAAAGATTGCTTGTGGACTCTGGTATTTTTAACTACATTTCTACAACATGAAATCTTATCAGTATGTATATGCAGCTCTCAGTAGGACACGAAATTCCTCACTTGTCTAAAGGACAAATTGACTAATAAACAGTGTTACTTCCTATTCATCCTCACAAACGACAGGTGCTAGGAACAGACCACCTTTAACATGAAAAAAAACCAACAAACAGCAATTTGCTAATTACCTGGAAAAAGCTAGCAAATCTGTACAACACATAATACAAATAATTCTAATTCTAGCTTTTACATAAAACATGTAAAACCATTCACACTGAACAGCCTGGCAGAAGCCACAGCTGTTGGGGTCATTTCCTGCCCTAAATCGTTAGAGGCACAGTTCAGCTGTACTACAGGGGCTCATTTGCCAAACAATTCACTTCCATCACTGGACAGACTATTCACACAGATTTAATATAATCATTATGGCTTCTCAGTCTCTGTAACTGGAACGGTTCCCACAGATCTGGTCAGCAGTCGACATTCTTCCTGTATTTCCTACTGAAGCAATACATTAAAAAGTCAGGTTAGCGTAGAGTCTTTGCAAGTCTCCAGCAACACTTTCAGAAGTTATTTATGCTTAATAATTTTAAGCAATGTCAGAAGAATATTAAATTAATGGCTTGCTGAGCACATGTATGACAGGGTCCTGTATCTTGACTAAAAGTGGCACCCAGTTACTGTACTTCCGCACGTCAGTTTGAAACACAGGAGCAGCAACATTTGTTGGACAAAAGTATTTTAATAATCTTACCAGCACTAAAAATTGAGCCAAAGAAGTTCAATACTCATTTACGAGTAATTATTTCTTACGACCTTTTCCCTCCAGTTATTTACTTAATACTGCAATAATAAGAGGTTACAGTGACAATGCTTTTTGTTCGGATACATGCATACATTTTCGCATTCGTCCTGAAGAAACTGTGAATAGCTACAAGAAAAACCTGCACAAAATGCTGTCTGAGTGGCAATCTCTGTACAATCACATCCCAAGCTGCAATATGGAGTATCCACCAGAGAAGCTGTATTGTTTCCTTCAGATCACCAAGAACCCTGCTGCTCATTGGCAGTCAAATTAACTTTGATTTTGTGTAGGTTATGCATCCCATACGGTACGTGATAAAAGCTTTCAGGGAATACCAGCAGCTGATACTTTATGTGGAAATAAGTCTCAAGAAAAGTCCTATAACTATCTTTGAAAATAATGGTTATTGCTAAAAGTGCTGCCTGTCACAAAAAACATGCACACACACACACAGAAAAAAACCCTGCAAAGTTTATATATTTCAATTTGCACCTTTATGATTTCTCCTATTTTAAACAAGGTTAAGAAAGCAAGAGTAAGCTGGTCAAAATAATACTCTTTCATCACTAGAAGCGTACATGCATGAACCCTTGAAGACATGAAAGATATGGAAGAAAAAGCAGATCATAATTCAAGCTTGCCTGCAGGTTTAATTCCTTGGCTCTCATTATGTTCATACTTTACGCCATGGGCATCCAACCTTTTGGCTTGCCTGGGCTAAACTGACCAAAGAGGAATGCTCTTGGGCCTCATATAAAGTATACACAATACAGTTGATGTATATAACTAACAAAACTTTTTTCCCCCTATTTTTATTAAAACATTAAAAAGGAGAGCAATGCAAACATAAAACTAGTGGGATATTTGACCTTGTTTTTGTGAAACTAATGCATGGTTTGATGGCAGTGGTTGCAATTCTTAGTGAGCTCTCAAGGTGTTCATCAGAAGTTTTTGATGAAATTTTACTCTTCCTGTGCTTCATCCTTGAAAACAGTTGTTCACAAATATAAGTACTGCCAAAAAGCGATGACATGAATAAGGTGTGATTGCAAAGCAAGGGACAGGTTTCTCTGTTAAGATAGGGTTTATAGTAGTCTATTGAATTAGTCTATTGGAATTGATGATTCAATCCCTTGGACTTTATGAAATTCACAGCTTTGATGACAATTTGCATGACATTATCCATTTTTAAAGCTTTCACACATAAATTTTCTTGATGTATGAAGCAGTGATATTTCATCAAACATGAGTTGCCAGTGGCAATTGCATCCTCTTCTATTAATTTTCTAAGTCCCTCTTTTTTACCAGCCATCACTGGGGTGTCATCAGTAGCTATACCAGATATTTTGACAGAAGTTAAAGAAAATTGCTTTAATGTAATTTTTACTGCTTTGTACAAATCAAGAGATTTAGTTGTGTCTTTTAATGACACCAAAGAAGCCATTAAGACATTATATTCATTATCAATACCTCTAATGAAAATGAGAAGTTGAGCCAGTTCTGCATCAGTACTTTCATTTATCGCCAAAGCATAAAATTTGAAATTAGCAGCTTTACTCTCCTAATTTCTTTTGATAGATTTTCCTATTTCTTCAATTCACCTGGCTATATTCTGGTGAGACAAACCAGTTCTAGAAAAATCCTGTTTTTTATCAGGACAAATTCCATCTGCCATGCTTTCCAGACATTCCTTGATGTACTCACCAACAGTAAATGATTTGGACTTTTTTGCCATCAGATTTGCTCCCACATAACCAGCTTTTACAACAAAACCCGTTTAACTTTTTTAAAACAACTTTGTTGAGATGACAGACTTTTTTTCAGTTCTACTATTTTGTCTTTAGGAAGCATTCCTCGATATGCTTGGCACTGCTCTTTCCACAGTACCTTGCATTGATGAGGTTTTGACTACATGCCATTGTCAGAAGACTGGTAGTTGTGTCTTCTAGCTTCTTACTAATGTTATAGGGTGAAAGAAGCATTTTGTAGGTGCTAACATTTCTGATTTGATGCTAACTAATTACAATACTCAGGAGGACTGGACTCAGTGACACAACCTGCATTTCTGCAGATGGCATGGGAATGTTTTTTAATCTTGTAATTTTGGGGGGATGAAAAGAAGGCAAAAGGAAAATAATTAATTGTATTTTCTAAATTACAAGGTACTTCCAAGCATTCAGATCTCCAACTAAGTGGATCAATATTTAAAGCAGCCAAAAATCATGCACACTCCTACAGTATATAGTATCTGAAAGACATAAAAAAATTCTCTCATTGTTTTTATTTATATTTAACTACCAACCTGTCTGGGCATTCCAGACAACAAAATGCTCACTGCATCTTCAGTTATAGCTGAGCTCCACAGCTCCTACCTTCTCAAGAAAGGTGGTTGTCTTGAGTGATAGTGGTTTTTAGAAGAGGTCATTCTGCACATATACTGGTCTACACACTGAATGACAAGGCTGCATTGGTTACAACAACTCTCTAATATATGACAGACTTACGCCAAGGAATAGTCACAATACTCTTCAGGGAAAATTCTGATGCCAAAAACCACACAGTTTATTGTCTGTTAAAAAACATCAGCAGGACATTTAGAAGTCATACCTACCTAAACTGTTATTGCTGCTAGTCGGCCAGGAAGCTATCCTGTCCCTTAACTTTTTCTTTTTACAAGAGTCGTCTGATTTCACAGAAAGCTCCACTTCCTCCTTCCTGATTTCTCGCACCAGTTCCATGCGGCACTGACTAAAATCCTGGAAGGAAATTTTTCCGTTTTCATCTGCTCCCAGCTGGTGCATGATCTCAGCAACAGACTCCTCCATATTCAGCTGGCGGCACACCATCAGCAAGTCATTCCTAAGGATGTTTGTAGAGGGAAAATGGGGGCAAGGGAGGAATGAAAGTGGAAGAGAGATTGGAGAAATGGGAATGGAGAAGAAAAAACAACAATTTAGTTTAGAAGGAACACAAACTGTCTAATCTTGAAATGCACTAATGCACAGACATTTAAACCCAATAAGCCAACTACTGTTTTTCATCAATCCATGACACAAGGCTGGAAAGAAACTACCGCACAGAAAAACCATGGAAAGGCAGAAAGCATTTCTCCTTAAAGGTTAACCTCTGTTTCATGCTATTATCAGCATTTTCACTACCAGAGACAGACACAAGCAGGAGCTGAATCTTGCTGCTGATCTTCAGAGTAAGGTGACATAGTAAGAAATTAAAGCATTATATTCCAACTGGATCAATGGCAGCTTTGATTTCCATTTTACTCAGGATAGGCCAAGGAAATCTCTTTTACCACTGAACAGCACTAAGTTAAAGAGGAAAAAGCTCTGAAGGACAAAGAAAACAGCAGAAAAAGGCGTATTTGGAATACCCATTTTCAAGCCTGTCTCTTAATGACTGCAAAATCCTATCACGAAGCTTGCTTGGTCCAACTGTTTAATGAAACTCAAAGCAGACAGGTGGGCAGCACTGTGCAAAATACGCTGACACCAAGTGTTACTGGCTGAAAGATAACTGCAACCAAGTCAACCGGGAAGATACTTAAAGCATGTGATATACTCAAAAATGTATACAGTATGCTCTTAGGATAAATGCATGCAAATATGTGTAAATGTACTGCCAAGGAAACAAGAACAGTCAGCAGCACTATGACCGATGTTATTTTCTATTTTGTGTGAAGAAGAAAAGAATCTCAAGAACCTACCTTAGGCTTAGTTTGAGGTATACAATTATTCTCAGCAGATTATGTTCTGAGACGTTTGTTTCCCAGTACTCACAATGCTTTTTTTCTTTATTAAAATTGCAGTAAGATTAAGTTTTTTGAAAGAATTCTCAACAGCAGCAGCTAGTAAAAACCACAACATGAATCAGAAGTTGATTACTAAATAATGGTGAACGAGTGGACTGTTAGACAAACATCTGACATTCTTCAACAATGACCCTTAGAAAATAGAGGTTCTTTTTGACGAGATTGTCATACTGTCCTTTTTCAGAATGTAAACCCCTAAAAAACCACTGCAGTTCTTGTCCAAACACAACTCTGCAACCATAAACCAAGAGTGAATAATCCTCCTGAGCACACAGAGAAAGCATCTCTGCTCCTTACTAGATGCTCAGCTTCCACAGACAAATATGATAGACTGTTGCTGCTTAAATAGAGACTCAGCCACCAAAGAAGAGACAGCCAAAACCCCTCCTTCATCCTCTTTCCTTTCTATTCCCCTTCCATCTGGCCCTATCTCACTTAAGAAAGGAAGACACATGAAGAGAGAGAAGGAAATAAAATCTTGATACAACTTCTCCAGCAACTGAAGGAAAACATACATAAATGTCAAATGTCAATCACATTCTAAATAAAATGTGGGTGACAATTCAGATCTCAAGTAACAGCTGCCCTACACTTGGTGTCCCATTCTCTCAATTTTCAAAGGTTAAAAAAATTACCACTACTTTGGCAGTCTCATCCTTTGCTGTTACTTTCCTGCCATCATTTTCTTAAATACTTTTGGCTTGGACTGCATAATACTACCACACTGATTCACACCACATATAGTACGAATATTTCATGGTTTATTTTAAATGTTACTCATTCATATACTAGGCAGAACCTTTCCATAGGAAGATGGCAAAGGAAACGTAATAAAACCATTTATTATATGAATTATAGCACATTTAATATTATTATTTCAATACAAGTACCTGAACATCATTCAGAATGTTTCTATGAAAACACGATAAAGTGAAGTACACAAAGTTCCTGCAGAAACTGTTTCCCTAAAGGCATTTAATATCACGGCCCATGATAAGTCAATATGATTGGGTTCATGAAAGGCAGGTCGTGCTTGTCCAACCTCATCTCCTTCTATGACTGGGCGACCAGACTGGTAGATGAGGGAAAGGCTGTTGGTGTCGTCTACCTAGGCTTCAGCAAAGCCTTTGACACGGTCTCCCACAGGATTCTCCTGGGGAAACTGGCAGCCCGTGGCCTGGACAGGTTCACTCTTCTCTGGGTAGAGAACTGGTTAGAGGGCCGTGCCCAGCAGGTCGTGGTTAATGGAGTCAAGTCCAGCTGGTGTCCCGTTACCAGTGGTGTCCCCCAGGGGTCGGTACTGGGGCCCATCTTGTTTAATACCTTTATTGATGACCTAGATGAGGGGATTGAGTGTACCCTCAGTCAGTTTGCAGATGACACCAAGTTGGGAGGATGTGTCGATCTGCCTGAGGGTAGGGAGGCCCTTCAGNCTGGAGCACAAGTCTGATGGGGAGCGGCTGAGGGAGCTGGGATTGTTCAGTCTGGAGCAGAGGAGGCTCAGGGGAGACCTCATCGCACTCTGCAACTGCCTGAAGGGAGGCTGTGGTGAGGAGGGGGTCGGCCTCTGCTCCCAGATAACTACTGACAGGCTGAGGGGGAATGGCCACAAGTTGTGCCAGGGAAGATTTAGACTTGATATGAGGAAAAACTTTTTCTCTGAAAGAGTGGTCAGGCACTGGAATGGCTGCCCAGGGAGGTGGGGTTGTCACCGTCCCTGGTGCTGTTCAAGAAGCGTCTGGACGAGGTGCTAAGGGACGTGATTTAGTAGCGTAGTGGGTAGGGATGGTGATAGGAGGACGGTTGGACTAGATGATCTTGTAGGTCCTTTCCAACCTTGTGTTTCTATGATTCTCTGATTCTAAGTCAATGCCTGCCCATTGTACAGATAAAAGGTGTTTGCTAGGTGGAGTTTTGTTAAGTGTTTTACACAGGAATTCTAGAACAGATGCCGGAACAGACATTTTGGCAGAGATTTTTTATAATGCAAGTGAAGGGTTAGGGTTAGGGTTCCTTCTACAGAAATATAAGCTAACCAAGAGTGGCTAAGAAGGATGCTAACTACCTTGTCTATGACAGGCAGAGGAAGACACAGCCATCAGTGATCTCTATGCTATAACCCTAGGGCTACGGAGTTTCTAGAAAGACACGTACCAAAACTTCTTGTAAGGCTCCCTACTTGCAGTCAGGCTGAGAGGAGGATAATAAGAGTACTGTCACCCGAGCCTATGGGTACAGACAAGTTTTCTTGGGATTCTGGGCAGAACAATGACAGCACTGTGTTGCAGTTACAGTCAGAGCTTTATTATTTAACAGAATTTTATGATCAGCATAGCAAAGGATTTTATGATCAGAGTAGCACAGGATTCTTGCAATCAGAATAAGCATACCACAGATTTTTGCACCTGCACTTGATCTGTGAAGGTCCATTCCAACTACACTATTCTATTTCAGAATTTTTTAAGTAGCATAGCACAAAATTTTATCATAGAATCATAGAATGGTTCAGGTTGGAAGGGACCTTAGAGATCATCTTGTTCCAACCCCCCTGCCATGGGCAAGGACCCCTCCCACCAGACCAGGCTGCCCAAAGCCCCATCCAGCCTGGCCTTGAACACTGCCAGGGAGGGGGCAGCCACAGCTTCTCTGGGCAACGTTTTTTCTTCTGGGCAACCCATTTACATGGGTTTAAAACCTCTCATCTGCCTGCCAGGGACCAGCTGACAGTTGTCACTCAGACACACCAGCTCTCAGCCATACTAAAACTAAGCTAGCAGCACATTTTATGTTTACTTTCTGTAACATGTTTAGAAGTAATCATCACAGCATTCAGCAGTCTTCAAATGCAAGTGTCTAAAGCTGAGTGCTTTCTCTTCATTTGGGCAGCCACGTGGCTTTTCACAAATACTCAGCAGCTTACTTAGCTTATTGTTTCTGTCAAAATCATCTGGACCCTCTGCTGACACGGTCAAACCGCAATACGTAGCATACAATATAAAACCATAATCTAGATTCAAAATATGCAAAAGAACATGAGTCACTCACTCAGTCTCCAGAGGAAGCAGACAACCATGAGTCACCACTGACCACTGGGGGACCAAGGGTTTTCTTGTCCTGTAGCAGTTCTGCTCCAAGTCCCACTTGGGGTGATTGATTCCAGTTGCGCAGCTTTTTTTTTTTTTTAACACAGGGCCATATAAGGGAGATTACTGACTTTAAAGAGAAGTTCAATTCTCTTACAGCAATAACCCCAATAAAACAGTATTAGCAAACAAACCCATTCAAAACGAATAAAAGTGAGAAATAGCTTCAGCACTTGTGAGTTAACTTGATGGTAACATTGAAAGGCATCAAAAAGTTTGACAAAACTGGGCATAATGCTCAGTTTTTTCCACATTACCATCTACCTGGACATTTAGCTTCAAAGAGGAAGAATACAATAAAACCACATAACAGTAAACCTGAGATCTATACTTAAGTCATTTTTCACACGTTACTAATGGCAGTGAGGAAAAAAAATGCAATAAGCTGTATAAAATGCACTAACTTTGCTAACTTTAAAACTTGAAGCTCTAGCCAAACTGTCTGATTATACCCCTTCATGAGCTTGATATTTACGTAAGAACTGGACGGCTAACTAATGCTAAAACATGAAAGGTTTCAGAAAAGTCAAGTTTGAATATATTCCTCTGAGTGTTTATTTAATTGTAACAAATACATTTGAAATGTATAAGTCTTTAGTGAATGTTAATTCTTGGTATGCTTGCTAGACACAATATTTAACGAAGGGATAACTCTTCTTCAGCATGCAAGGCACTTCTCTTGCTTTTTAACTATACCCATTCATCAGTTTTCCCCCATAACTTATTCCTGATTTTTCAGTCATGATGCTCTGAGAGGACAAAGAATTAAACATCACAAACTTCTGTGTAACTGTGGTACCACTGACTAAGGTAAGCTCCAAGAGAAACAGGAACAGTACAACTATGTAAAAAACAGCACCTCGCTTCGAACTCACTGGCTTATTTGACATAATAGTATCGTGCTGTATCCATATAAAAGCACTCCCTTCCATTACCTGCTTCACAGGTCCTGTGGCAGCTTCCTAATGGAGATAGATAAAAATAATATTGAGCCTAGGAACAGAACCTGAGATCTAGAACTGTTTACAAGACACACAGGGTAAGGACAAAGTTTCAATAAGGCTAAGGCAATTTTTGTGGAAATTCCTAAAAGTAGACTGTGTCAAGCTTTCAGGTGGTTCAAGAAAGCCCATAGCAAATAGTCCATATCTTAAGTAAGACCCCAGTACAAGATATTCTTAACTCTTCCAACTCTATAAGAATGGCCTGGCAATACGCAGAAGAGCCAGAAAGAATGCAAGGACTAAGAAAGGCCTTGTCCTTCGCAAACTATTTTAAATGATGTTCCCCTGTTAGACAGCTGGACTGAGGCCAGACCTTGAGCTGTACAATGCTGGGACCAAACTGCTTTTGAAGTTAGGCACTTCAACTTAGTATCTACAAAACTAGCAGAATAATACTTTTCTCACAAATCGAAGTCAGCCTTTTATTTCCTCCTGTTAGAGAGGTGATCTTTTTAAAACCTACAGCTTGTAGCAAGTATGGCAGTACTGTTTCCTAGTCTGCACACAACTGAGAACTCAGCAGCCTCCACTTACACATTTTGTTCCTGATGCTGCTTACAAATACCAGAGAATAGCCTGAAGGGACAAAAAAGCACCTACATGGAAAGCATTAACTCATGGCCAAATTAAGCTTTGTGAGATCCCACTGAAAGTATTTGCATGGACTCATAAACAAACATCTTGCAGGTAAAACCATATTTTACCACCACAGGGCTGAAGAATTGCATGTGGAGTATGCAAAATATTATGCCTTCAACAGCAAAAGAGGCCAATAAAACCTTTGACAAACCTGCCTTTGCACGTTTGCATATTTACGAAGTTCAGTATAATTTCTGAGAGCAGTTAACCTCTAACAGGTTACTTGTGAAGTAGATGACAGAAGAGCTCTCTGTTCACATCTTTTTGCAAAGTCTGAACATTGGGCTTATCTTAGAAGAGGCACCACTTCAGCATTACACTCCAAGTCCACATTACTGCAACAATACAAGTCGCCCTGCTCACCTTTGTCCCAGGACACTTTGAGACTATCTGTGAAAGGAAAATGGTTCAATCACATTAGGGGATTGTATGAAGTCAAAGAAAGAAAATACAGTGCTATGAAGAGCCTGTGTATGCTTTCTTTGTTGTATGGTTTCTTGTGGCTACCTGTGCAACGGCTTTGCTACGTACAGCCTTCGAGAGACAAGGCCTTTTCCAGTTGTCAATAGAATTGTTTGGTTGACAACTCGCATCAACACTGTTAAGTTATTAACTGCAACATCCAGAAATACACAGCAGGAAGTAGAAGTCTAAGAACCTTCTGGCTGTGCAGAAGTTTAGGGTGCCACTATACAAGAAAGGCATAAAGTAGAAAAGAGTGTCCAAAGGAGGGCTACGAAGATGGTGAAGGGTCTGGAGGGCAAGGTGTGTGAGGAGCAGCTGAGGCCCCTTGGTGTGCTCAGCCCAGAGCAGAGGAGGCTGAGGGGAGGCCTCATGGCGGCCTGCAGCTCCTCACAGGGAGCGGAGGGGCAGCGCTGAGCTCTGCTCTCTGGGGACAGCGACAGGGCCCGAGGGAACGGCATGGAGCTGTGTCAGGGGAGGGGCAGGTGGGGGTGAGGGAAAGGTTCTGCACCAGGGGGTGGTGGGCATGGAACAGGCTGCCCAGGGCAGTGGGCACGGCCCCAAGCTGCTGGAGTTCCAGGAGCATTTGGACAACGCTCTCAGAGACGGAGTTTGAATTTTGGGTGGTGCTGTATGGAGCCAGGAGCTGGACTCTGATCCTTCTGGGTTCCTTCCCACTCAGGATATTCTGTGATTCTCTGATTTATCCCACACCAGTAGCTTTATAGGGTTTTTTTTTCCCCCATTAAAACAGTGTGCAGTACAGTTCTGAAGTCGCCATTTATCATATTCTATGACATCCACCCCACTGCCTCCAATTTATACCTGAATTTCAAAACATACGATGCTTGGTCAAGATCTCTGACAATGCTCTGTACAAATCTGATTTGTGGTTTCACATGGAGCTACAGCCTGAAGTATGATGTGTTCCCTTCAGCCAGCTGCAAGGAGCAAATTCAGATTACAAATTTGGGAAACATTATATTCACTCCAAACACTTTAACACTTTGCAATAACTACTTATTATTAAAGTCGAGTGTAAAAAAAAAAAAACGAGCAGAAGGTTGTTTTAGGGAAAAGGTAACATTCACACTATTTCTAAACAAAGAAATCACTGGCAGCTTTGTCATTTTATAGTTCCATTTCATAGGTGTTCTCTCCTGAAGACACACAAAGTCAAGCTCAACAGGATGAATTCTGTGCTATTGTACTACAGTCAGTGAAAAGCTTGGCCCACACTGAGACAGCAGAGCATAAAATACTTCATTTTTTACGTAAGGACTATATGCTTTAAGTAACTACATTATTTTTATTAAAGAATTCTCTGGTTATAAGGCCAGTCTAGTTTTTTTAAGAAGATTTCAAGGTAATCAGTTTGGGCGCTTCTATTCTCTGTACTACTTATATTTTTACTTACAGAAAATAGTGAGAAAATGAAAAAACAAACTAAGAATCATGCAAATGGATCTACTTCAAGCTAATAAATGAACTGACATGAACACAAGTGTGCAATATATTTATTAGTCATTCATATTTTCAGTGTCTTCCGTGGCTACAAGTAGCCAGTTTATTTAATTATACACCAAAAACATTAATTTGACGTTGGCTGAAATTGCTAACCTACGAAGACACAGTATAAATATTTTGAGCCTCCTACAGCCCACACAACCAATAGCAGGAAAGCCAAGACAGTACATTTGTCTGCCATAGATACATTTCAAGTGTAAGTAGTTCCAGCACATTAGCAAAAGCAACTGCCTAAAAAGGAAAAGTCTAACTGTAATGGTTATTGTGGCAAGTGACAGGCAGAATGGAAGCACAGTTCTGTTTCCTTAACAGCACAGTAAACAGATGCACGTTTTGATTTCTTGAAAAGACTTTTTTGTCTTTCCCAATAGCATGTGGCCACCAGAAGCACAAATAATGAGAGGGGTGACAAAATGCACTCAGTGAGCAAGAAAGCTGGGAATCCCTTTGGAATCCATCCAAATATTGCAGCCCACTAAAAAGGGAACTATCAGCTTGGTATTTTTTGAAAAGCTTGTGAGTTTCCCAAACAATGTATCGCTAAAACTGTTTTCATAATAGATCAAATCCAACAAGTTTCTTACAACCGCTTCTGAGAAATGCTGCCAAAGGAGGCACTCCTTCAGCACAGGCTTTTAATGGGCTGCAGAAGCCCAATAACATCTTACCGGGCTTTTACTAGATTTTCAATAAGATCCTAAGTGCAATGTAAAAATCTCAGTCTATACAGAAGAAAATATTGCCAGACAGACTCGACAAGTAGAACTTTATCCCATTGTTCTTAAAATAATGAAATTTCTGAATTAAACTCTAACTTTGCCTTTCTGCTGCATAACCGTAGAAATTATTATTCTACTTTTAAAAGTTAAACTCAGAAAACTAGCATGTATTTGTAACTTATTTACGAAATCAATACTTTTTTCATCACCCATTATCTCTAACACATAGCTTCATTTTTTTCGACAAAACTATTCCTGCACACTCAAAATTATCTTACAGTTACACCACGCAGTGTTGCAATACAATAACCTAGAAACTCATTTAATGACTTGCAGTAAATGTGAAATTCATTATATGTCTGAAAGGAACTTTAGTACTATCCACATATAACAAAGGCATTTAAGCTTCTAAAGAAGATATTTATCTTGCCCAACACCTGTAAAAACCCAGTATGGTTTCACTTTCCACACTGACAACCACCAAGGCTACATATGTAAGTCTTAAAGATGCAGATAAAATTACTTTTTTAAATGCAATACATATTACATTCTACTCTATCGTGTTGTACTCTGTATCTTTCCCGACACATGAAACCTCTGAAGCTGAATACAGTTTTAACCATAGCATCAGTCTGAATCTTCTCAAAGTAAACAGATTAAAAACTAAACAAATGAATACAATTAGCATTTTTTCAGTTAACAGCTTATTACTGTTAATAACAACAAAATCCAGATATCACTGTAAAAATAAAGTTTTGCTCTGAACAGTTTAAGACTGCCTTCTGCTCTCAACAAGGCGGATCCAACTAATATTAAATGTTCAAAATCCCATCTTAATAACGAACAGTTTTGCCTGTATTTTAATGGTGAAGTTACCTCTTGTTGTTCAAGTACCAAAAGACGCCAAGCCCTTGAGAGATGTTAAAATAATTAAATAACTGCTTGTCCCAAAAGGAACAAAAACCATTTCACTGCAAACCAACAAGTCAGAACTCTTGAGTTTTCCTACTACTTCTTTATACTGGATGTTGCAAAATTTCAATGAGCATGTGTCAAATGCAATGCACAGGGACTGACCGAGGCATTTCATGCCCAATGGTTCAGATTCTTCTTGGTTATAACAACCAACAGTACACGCTCAATAAATATACTCATATCATCCTAACTATTTAGAACCTGAAAAATAACCAGTGCATCAGGTGAGAGCTGGAAAATCAATCAGTATCAGAGGACATGCTCCTCCTCTCCATCTGTGCCTCTATTTCCCTGCTATTTTTTAGAAAGATTTACAGTTTGATGCACAGCAAAGCACTAACACAGCTGAGACATGATGTAACTTCATTAGGAATGCAAATAGGTCTCTTCCTCATGCAACACAAACTAAGTAAACATGGGTACAAAATGCCTGCCTTTGCTTCAAGAAGAAAAATCTATTCCCTAACAACTCAGAAATAGGAGAGAAAGATATCTTACAAATAAACTGCTGCAAGCATTATGCAAACAAACGACTGAGAAAGCTTCACCCTGTATGGAGAACAGAAGGGGTACTCAATTTGAAAAATATGACAACTTGTGACAAGTAACAGCTGCAAAACTGCAAACTTCAACCCTACCGTATTGAGGCTTAAACTAGTAAGAGGCTACAAATCAGCTGCACTCCAGGAGGAAGCAGACAATTTTACAGTGTTTTTCATCTCTTTCTACAGGTGCCCAGGCATTTATTGCAATGTTTAACCTGCTGTAAAGGGCTCAACTTTATGTGCAGAAGCCATCTCTACCATCTCTGCTGGGCCTACAAGGAAGGCAACAAAGACACTGTTGCTCTCAAAGAGGAAAAACAGTAGGGCTTCCACAGTAAAGTCAAGTCTGTGCAAGAGGTACATGTGGGAAGAGGAAAAGCAATCAGCTGGGCTATAGAAAAAACAAAAAGCAGTAGCAAAACAAAGAGTATGCACAGAATGGCAAGGATAACGCAAAAGTAGATTTCATTTTTTGTCCTTAATTTACTACATTAGAAAAGATGCAATTACCCAAACACTAAGACTGTATGAAAACGATGGAAGAAAAAGTCTCTATACTCTTCACAGGGATACGGTGTGCCAGTGAATCAGAAGGAACGGTCTGCAAGATTGTGGTGGCACGTACTACAAATACACCCCTAAACCATTGAGCAGCTCGTGCATAAGCTGTTGTCATAGGTCAGATAAGCCATAGGTCAGATAAGCTTTAGATAAGCTGTTGTCATAGATCAGAAGAGAAACAGAGGCACTCACTACATAAAGCATGGAAAACATCATGTTTATGAGACTGACTGCCTAGGCTAGCTAATAAGGTCAAGAAGAGCAAATGGCTCCCTCTCACAGCAAAAATCCCTTGTTCAATATTCATCCACCGCTTTCTCAGAAACACGGAAATTTAAGGGAAGACAGTAATTTACAACACAATGTTCTGATCAAGGCCATGCCAATTTTGCATTGAAGGCATGACTGCCTTGTGAAGCACGATACTAACAACTCTCAACTCCAGACCCACCATCTCCAGAAGGGCTTCTATCCCCTGGGCTGCATCTGTTTGCTACTGCAATCCACATCCCCTCTCAGACATGTTATGGAGCTCTCAAAGCTTTCTACAGTGTAATTCAACCAACATTCAGAAATACCCATTTTGAAATACACATAATACCAACCTGGGATGATACTTAGGAAATGGTATGAAAAGTCCATCAGAAATCTACGTGATTAGTGTCATGGTTTCATCTCTCAACTGCCCATATGGAGCACAATGACATTAACATTCTCTCAGTAAGTGCTTTAAAATAGAAATATACAGAACTCAATAGAGTTTACATTACAGAAAAGCATCAAACCGCCGATCTGAGAGTGTGCTCAGAGGAGGCAGTGCGTGTTTTAAGTGAACATACAGTTTTCAGACATCAGAATAATTTCCATGAAGATGGTAAACAAATGTAAAGAGAAGTGATCTTAACACACTGGTTGGAAGGCATACGTTTTCATAGTTTACATTTCGGAACCACAACTGTCAAAATAATTACTAGATTGGGGGAAAAAAAAAAGTGTTTGGGGAGCTGTTTAGATAAGAAATGTCACGACCCCTAAGACTTATTTTTAAGTGACTGCCAGCTGTTAAAGATTTTCAGCAACTTTCTGGTTCCAGGGAGATGACAGGGGGGACTGAAGTTTACTTAGCCTTTCCATAGGGTCGTATTCTCAGGTTTCAGGTTAGATGACAAACTGAAAAATTCCATCACTCTGACTCAGCTCCCTGGAGATGCTCACTAACTGCAACTAACACAGGCTTTGCTTGGAAAATGCAAGCTCCCATCATCTCTTACAACTCTGACGTTTGGAAGCTCAGTATTTTCAAAATAATTGTGTGAGAGCAGGACTACTCTGCTCTGTAACAGTATCAGTGGACAAGGGAAGAGCCACTGATGTCATCTATCTGGACTTCAGTAAGGCCTTTGGCACAGTCCCCCACAACATCCTTCTCTCCAAACCAGAAAGATACGGATGTGATGGGTGGGCTGTTTGATGGATGATGAACTGCAGGATCAAACCCAGAGAGTGGTGGTCAATGGCTCAACGTCTGGATGGAGATCAGTGACGAGTGGGGTCCCTCAGGGGTCAGTGCTGGGACCAATGCTCTTCAATGTCTTCATCAATGACATTGACAGTGAGATCGAGTGCACCCTCAGCAGTCTGCAGACGATACCAAGCTGTGTGGTGTAGCTGACATGCCTGAGGGCCGGGATGCCATCCAGAGAGACCCAGACAGGCTCAAGCAGTGGGTCCAGGAGAACCTCATGAGGTTCAACAAATCCAAATGCAAGGTCTTGCACCTGGGCCGTGGTAACCCCTGCTACCAATACAAGCTGGGGGACGAAAGGATAGAGCACAGCCCTGCCAAAAGGGATGTGGGGGTACTGGTGGATGGTAGCTGGACATGAGCCAGCAATGTGCCCTCACAGCCCACACAGCCAACCGAACCCTGGGCTGCACCAACAACAGTGTGGGCAACAGGGCACGGAGGGGATCCTGCCCCTCTGCTCTGTGCTGTGAGACCTCACCTGCAGCACTGCGTCCGGATGTGGAGTCCTCAGCACAGGAAGGACATGGAGCTGTTGGAGCGTGTCCAGAGGAGGCCAGAAAAATGATCCAGGGGATGGAACACCTCCCCTGTGAAGACAGGCTGAGAGAGCTGGGGCTGTGCAGCCTGGACAAAGAGAATGCTCCAAGCTGACCTGAGAGCGGCCTACCAGTATCTAAAGGGGAGCTGTAAGAAAGAGGGGGATTGACTCTTTAGCAGGGTTTGTGGGGATAGGAGAAGGGGAAATGGTTTCAGGCTACAAAAAGGGAGATTTAGACTGGATATAAGGAAAAAGGTTTTTACAATAAGGGCAGTGAAGCACTGGAACAGGTTGCCCAGAGAGGTGATGGATGCTCCATCCGTGGAGACATCCAAGGTCAGGCTGGACAGGGGCTCTGAGCACTGTGACTGAGCTGTACTTGTTAACTGCAGGGCAGTTCGACTAGATGACCTTTAGAGGTTCCTTCCAATACAAGGGATTCTATGATTAGCTCCAGAAGTATTCTTAAAACAAACTCAACCCTGGTCAAGACAAGCTGCCAGCAGTGCCAGACACTTGACCACTGTGTTATGCCCAGCTACCTACTACAACTGTATGTGCTCACCTCAAAGAAATCTCAAAGAAATTCAGCACAGAAACTAATAACAGGTCAGTACGGGGACTTACATGAAGTTGTAAAGCAGGGCTATTGGTAAAAATATTGGAAAACCAGATGATCTGGGCGACTAGTATGAATTTTATCTCAACATAAGCATACCCAGGGCTCTACCTCCACACTGAACTTAAGCAGGGCAAAGTCACACTATGAGCCCAGCCTTCTCACAGCGGGCACAGGCGAGGAAGCGCCTCACAGACCGCCCGTTCCTGCCGAGCACTCATCACTGCGTCACGCCCCCTCCACGCCCACCTTCACCCGCAGCTCCACGCGCGAGTGCCACCTGCCCGGCACCCGCCCGGGCGCACGCTCCGCGGGACGGCAGCCGCG
>WBMW01001144.1:0-16318 GCA_013396635.1 Penelope pileata | reverse complement strand
TTCTGTGATTCTGTGATTTTGAGGTTACAACAGACAGTGGAGTGTCAGTTCTGGGTGCAGGGACATGTTCAAACAATGGGAAACAAAACTTCCCTATATCACAGGGAATGCTAGTACAATTAAAGTTACCTTCTTAACTGCACATCATTCTAAATGAAGCCTGCTCTCATTCTGAAACAATAGTGAGTTTTGATATTGTACCTTAAGCTACTTCCAAAGCAACACAAATTAGAGCAGATGGAGCACAAATCTGCAGAAGGAGCAGGGAGAGGTGAACAGCTGTGAACCCTTCATCTGAAGTTGTGTGACTATTCTTATCCAGGCTGTGTGATTTGAGCAGACTCTAAAAGGCTTGGGCTTGTAATCTGAAGCAGAGGAGGAATGTTTACACAGGGGTATTCTTCAGGGAGCTGTTTGCATCCCAACACAGTACATTCAAGACACAGTGTGAATTATACAGGTGTAACTTCCAAGACAAGCACTTGTGAGGCTGGAATGAGCCTCCTTCCTCTTCCCTTTGCCTTGGAAAGGTATGCGTCGTCTATTGGAGGACCAAATGAGTTCTTCCAAGGGATCAATAAAGCCAAAGATGGATGTAGGGTTTACTTCATACTGCACAGGCAGAATGCCATGTAGGTAAGCAAATTTTTGGCATGATCAGTCAATCAAACAAAAATAACTGGTCCTTTTACCATTTCTCTTGGTTTTGACAGGTACTAATTCTGCTCTCAGAGAATGGGAGCTACTTCACTGCCTGAGAAATACAGAGATATATTCAATATTCAGAACTTTTTAACATGTCCTGTAAGGAATTATTTTTTTTTAAGAATTAAATATTAGCATCAGTGCATAGGCTAATGTGATCTCATAGCACAACAGGAATCACATTGCAGCTTAGAGTAGTTTTTAATCTCCTACAGAGTACTGGAAACAGCTGGATTAGGGCGGACACAACCCTGGAGGAGATCAGACAAGCAAGGTTGGAGGGGTGCATTTTCAAAGCACTGCATAGTGATTTAGCCACGCGACTCCCATTAGTATAAATCACTAAATCACTATGCATCACTTTTAAATATATCCCCTGGAGTCCCTTTCTTAAGGAACCTCACTGAACAGTTTCACAGAACAGCTCTGAAAAGCCTTTATAGCACTAATATTTTACTCAGATCACTCCTAAAATGTTACTCTTTGCACTACTGTTCTTGATTAATTAATTGAAAAGTCTTGTGCAGCTGTTTTGTGCTTTTCCATTTCTATTTAAAGTCATCATCTAGGCTTCAAGTAAGACTTTAACAGAGAAGTAGATTTGTCAAACATCAAATGTATTTTTCTGTTTACCTTTATTCAAGAACGTAAATTTCACAGTTTTTGGCTGTATGTCTGAGCTCATTACTAATGAGCTGTATAGATCTAGGATAGCAGATAAGGAAATAAGAATATTTAAGATGAAAAATTTTTTCTCTCCATGTTCAATGGTTAAAGAACCCTAATCTAAATCTTCTATTTCAAAGTAAACTGTTATCTACTTTTAACTAATAATACATTTAAGTGCTTGACACATCAGCTGGAATGATTAAATTATGTAGCAGTAGAGATATCTCGGGAAGCAATGACAGGTGGTACAAACCTACCAACAGTATTTTGAAATGGTGTGGGGGGAAAGCGTTTTCAAATGTCAAGACACCAGCATCAGCATCTCCATTTTCCTGTGAAATATACTTTCTGGTTTATACATTTGCCACTCATCATTGTTTCCTGTCATTAGTGCATCCTTTTCAGATCATTTTGGACTGTAGTTGTGTGCTGTAGATGTGCACACACGTACACACAGCCAAGTATGTATGCAGGCCAAGTCGTGCTTTAGCTTGTCTTTGTGTCATTAGTAGGAAGCTGGAGGGAAAATGTGTTTCCAGGACATTGTGCCTACCTCAGACATGCAGAAAGCAGAAGGGTCTACCTGGGATGAACACAAGCCCCTGCTGATAAGCCCTACAGTGTGTTTCTCCTTTTCAATCAGATTAAGAACAGATGGAAAGACAGTCACGGCTGTATTTCTTTCCTTGGTAACACAGTAATTTAGCATTTCTTAGTTAATCCAGGAGAATTGTTTTTCCCCGCAGTTTTAATAGGATGCTGGGATCTAGCCTCTTTACTTGTACTTCTTCCTCATCTTCTAAAGATGCTGTTGAGAGAGGGCAGAAAATGAGTCCTTTTCTTCCTTTTTCCTTCAGTATTTTATTAGTCCAGAAGTGATATAAACATATTATTTGCTTTGGAGTTCGCCACTTATTGGATTGTTTCTTTCTGTTGTGGATGTCCCCTCCCTGGAAGTGTTCAAGGTCAGGTTGCATGGGGCCCTGGACAAACTGGTTTAGTAAAAATTGTTCCTGCTCACAGTAATGGGGTTGGACCAAATGATCTTTAGAGACCACTCCAAAGCAAAATATTCTATGATTCGTTATCATTTTGGTTTAGAAGAAGGCTGAGAAAATCATTCCCACTAAAATGCTGAGATATTCACAAGATACAGCTCTGGTATCACCCGGAACGCACTGAAATGTGAGACCACTAGGTTTTTGTCCCTAGGTGCAGACGGTCTATGTGTCTGCGGCATTGCTTCATTTTCCATCTTCAGCTTTTTAGGTGGGCAGCCTCAGACAAAAAAAACCTTGGCTTTTAACTATTGAATAATTGTTTATACTTGCAGGTGTTGTTGGATGCCTTTTGATGTTGATAAATCACATGATTCAGGCAGCACTCAGCCAGAAAAAGCTGCTGAGTGTGTCAGTCTTGATGAGGGCTGAGAGAGGAACAGAAGGGGAAAGCTGTAAGCAAAACCCCTGGACTATGTCACTGGAGGTTTAGAGAAAGGCTCATGAATCTGTAAGCTTAAAGCATGTTTCTGCTCCTTTCCAGATCTGACTTGACCTTTCTTGACTGACTGGTTGCTGGTTTTGGAGCTGCCACAAGGCATGACCACCAGGCAGTTGGGTGTCTAGCTCCTCTAGGCTGAACAGTTTGAGACATCTAATATGAAAGTGTCAGACTACTTTGTCCAGGAAATAAGTGTGATCTGATGTGGTGGTTTCACACTGGAAGGTAGCTGAACTCCATCATGTTGCTAACACTTTCCCCTTCCTCAAAGAAACATGGCGAGAAGATGGGGAGTTCTCTCACCAATTTCTATAATGGGCAAAACAGACTCAGGATAGGGAGATTAATGTAATTTATTGCCTACTGACAACTGACTAGAGCAGTGAAGAATTGAAAGCTAACTAAAACCAACTTCCTTCTACCCATCCTCTTTTACCTCGCCCATCCAAGTAGTGCAGGGGAATGAGGCTGTGGTCAGCCCATAAGGCTTGGTCTCTGCTGCTCCTTCATGGTCACTCTGCCCTTGCCCCTTTAGGAATTGCTCCAGCATGAGTCCCCAGGGGGGCAGCTCCCTCAGAGCTCCTGTCCCACCACGGGCTCCTCTCCACGGCTGCAGCTTGGCTCAGGGCTGCTCCTGTGGGGGGCTCTCCATAGTTGCGGCCTCCTCCAGGCCTCATCCACTGCTGCACCGTGGGCTCCTCAATGGCTGCTCTACATGGTGCCCGTGGGCTGCAGGGCGGAGAAGCCTGCTCCTCCGTGGGCCTCTTCTGGGCTGCAGGGTACTTCTACTCTGTGCCTGGAGCACCTCCTGCCCTCCTCCTGCAATGACATTGGTGGCTGTAGGACTGTTTCTCTCATGTTTCTCACCCTTCTCTCCCAGCTGCTGTTGCACAGCAGTTTTCCCCTCTCTTGAATCAGAACACACCCAGCGTCACTCATGGCTCAGCTCTGGCCGGCAATGGGTCCCTTTTGGAATGAGATGGAGCTGGCTCTGCACTGACATGGCGCAGCTGCTGGGCTCTATTCGTGGAGGCCACCCTGCAGCCCCCTGCTACCAAAACCTTTCCATGAAAACCCAGTACCTCCAAGCTGAGACCTCCATGCTCAGTAGAAAACATTAGGGTTTCCTTTTCAGTGTGAAATCTATTTTTACTTCACTTGATTTCTCCAGACCTCTGAATCGTAAGGTTTTGAGGAGACACCTGGCCCTCATGGAACTAAAAAGTAATTACTCTGTGCCTCTAATGGGACAGAAAGACACAAGTATGGTGATTCTTTTCCCACACTCTTCACTGATTTTTGTCCTTGGAGGCGTATGGACAACCTATCCCCATGTAAAGCTCCATCTCAACAAACATCAGCAGCAATGACCTCTTAAAGAAGCCTCTCAAAGATTCTTCCCTCTTTGCAGGAAGCCCATGCTCTAATTAAAGCATTAGATACAGCACATTATGCTCTTTCTGTTTCCTAATGAACCAAATTCAGCGTCCATGAAGCCTAAAACACTTAATTCTGTAACTAGATGTAATTGCAAACACTGTTCTTTCTTTCTTTTTTTTTGCTTATATGGAATCAAAGAAAGACAAGAATTACATCAGAAAGACACATAAACTGAGTTATTCCCAGTTTTTCAAATCTTACACCTCCTTAACTTAGTGTATAGTTATATTTTCCAACGTATCAGGCTGTTTTGCCTGCTAAGATTATTTCTAGAAAGTTCCGTACCAAAAGATGTGATTTTGCTCAAGATAAAAAGAAGAATAATTGTATAGGCCTTTAAGAAATTTTAAATGCTTGGAAAGATCCCTGTGTATACCATGAGAAGAAAAAGACTAGTTCTCTGTAAAGCAAGTTATGTATTTAATAGTTTATCTACATAGAAATTATAGTCCATTAGTCATATTAGAATACCTCATTTAGTTTAGATCTTTATATCTAGCAAATCATTTAGCTTAAGCTTAAGTTCAGTAAGTATCCTTTCTATATTTGAAATAATGCTGTATTTCAATCTCAGAAAAAATCACTATTAAAAAAAAAAATCAAAACTTCATCTTGAAGTATTTTTTTTTTTCAAAATTGAAAATCCACAGTATTTTCTTTAAAGAAAAGACAGAGTAAAAACATTTGGTGTTTTTGAAAGAAAATATATTTCTTAGGCACTCTAGGCTCTGTTGCTTCCCACAATCTGAGCTGGCAAGGAACTGAAGAGACTAGGATCTGGGAAACATGGGAAATTTGTTGAACATCCTCAGGATTCAAGAACTGGACTTCAGATCTCCCTTTCAGACAAGCTGTGAAGAAGTAAATACAAGCCATGGGACTTCAAGGTCAGAGGTTTTGGTGGTCTGAAGGGAGTCTAGAATCTATTAACTCTTAGAATTACAGAATTCTATTAGGCTCATCACCAAGAAGTGTGCCATTGCTTCCATTTGCAGGAAATCTGGAATGAGGGCATGATTAATCTCCATAGATATAAGTGAAGTTAAGATCAGCAGGAAGAATAGATCAGTAATTTTGTTACATTTGTAAGTAAATATAAGTACATCATTAATTAGTTTTGGTAGCAGATGGTGTCTAACTATTAGAATAGTGAGAATCTGGAAGAGACTTTCAATTAAAAGAAGCACAGTCAAAAAACTTCTAGTAAGTTGCAGCACTCTGGTGCTAATCTTTAAATGGGACTTTTACATGGCAGCAGCGGATAGACTTGATGAACTGCTATGACCTTGATGAACCTTGACATCCTACATTCAACAAACCATTTCAGTTTTTCCGTATCAGTGGTTTCTATTGTCAGATTTCCAGGTTACTCTTCTTAAATGCTAATACCATGGATGAGGGTGCTGACAAATTGCTAGATGTTCAATAGGTGGTACCTGTCCATGAGTCACTACCAGAGAAGAACTTCACTGTAGAGTTAGGCAACTTGATGAAATCTTTCAGATATGATATCAGTGTTTACAAAGAACTTGAGGAACATGTCACTTCCACAGGAAAAGAGACGGAGATCCTGAATGTTATTGTAAACATGCAGAAAAGGCAAATTTGTCGAAACTCTCCCTCAGAAAATGTAATCATCAGCCTTTCCAAAAATTTGCTGGGAATGACCTCTCTACTCACAAACCTTGGGCACTCTGTATCACATAGATGTGATGAAAAGCACTGTCATCCCTCTCCTGCTCATGCATTTTAGTTTACTCCACCTGAAAGTGAGTGTGTAGGAAGCAGAAAGAAGAGGTAGAGTCATCCTAATTTGACATCTAGATCAAGGATTTGTAAAATACACCACAAATTACATGTATCCAATGTAAATTTTGTGTTTACTGTAGCGGGACACAGATTTCACTCTAGTATTTCTAAATCTGTGATGTACTAAGTCTGTTCCCACCCAACAGAAATTTAAAGGGCAGCTATGGCACCTTGGACTTTACTCTGAAAATATTACATCATCAATTATATCAGTGATATGCCTTGAAGGAGTTTCTAATTCTTGTGCCAATTAAAAACTTTCCTGGTGAATCTTTGCTGGGAAGTTCTCTTGAGCACTCTTTTTTTTTTTTTTGATAGAATCAAATACTGGAATTTATCATATTAATTTGGCCATAATGTCACCTGGAACTTTTTGCTTTTAATTTGGATTTCTAAAATTTCAAAGTCTTTCTAGTTCTGAACATAGTTAAAAGAATAATACCAAGGGGAAAAAATCTCAGTAAAGTAGTTTGAAAATAAAAACTTTGATTTATTTATCTTATCAAACCAGTTCCGCTTATTTTGTTTAGGTTTTCAGGGGAGGGAAAGTTCCAAAGCTGAAGTACTCTAGTTTGCCAGTAGAGCCCAAAGGGGATGTTTCACTTGAAATTATAAACCTAACAATATTGGAAATGCTGGAAGAGCCTTAAGAATAACCTACCTAAATTGCTATTACATTCTCTAAAGTGTATTTTATTCTTTTAGAGCCACTGTGTGAGAGGTAAGAAAGAACTTTTCCATCATTTTATTTCCCTGTCCAGGACAATTCATACTTCTCTAGAGTGCTCTGAAAATTCTGATCTTAAATGGAAGGGCACATCAGAGTGTCCCATTAATCTATCTGTTGTTCAGCTTTTCTATTATGCTTGTTCCCATCACCGCAGAATTCCCAGATTTTACAAACATCACTGTTTGGGTCTACATGCTGTTCTGTGAATAAGGCTGTCTCTGGAGTGACTCATATGAATTGAAGTTTCTCTTGGAATGTGTTCATATCATCATCAGTTACAAACAAATAGTTGACAGAGTGGATCCACTGCAACAACAACAACAACAACAACAAAGTATGTATGCTGATAGTACTGTTGATAATTGCTTACCCTTTTCTGACTAATGAAGTCTTCATTTGTCGTAAGGAAATCATGATTGCGGTCAGTGTCTGAAAATGTCTTTGTTTATAACAAGGGGATATTTGTTTGTTTTGTGCACAAAATACTCTTGTTTTCAGACATGAACCTTGGTTGGAGCCTTAATACTTTGCCTAAAATCCAAGAATGAGAATATTGCCATTGAAACCAATGAAAATCGTCTTATGGAGTGAAATACATTCCCCAAATTTATATTGGACGAGGCCTTTTCTTTTTTACTGATATTTTTTACTAGATATTTTTACTGAAATCATTTTGAAATTTACCTACCTGATAGGTACTTGTTTGGGGTTATGGATGTGGATATGGAGGGTGGTGAGACACTGGAACAGGTTGCCCAGAGAAGCTGTGGATGCCCCCTCCCTGGAAGTATTCAAAGCCAGGCTGGATGGGGCTTTGGGCAACCTGGTCTAGTGGGAGGTGTCCTTGCCCATGGCAGGGGGGTGGGACAAGATGATCTCTAAGGTCCCTTCCAACCTGAACCATTCTATGATTCTATGATTCTATGATTTTTGCCTCCATTGTTAAGTTCCTTAGGCCTGACCACTGCTTCTTCAAATTAAACAGTCAGTTCCCTGATGCAGAAAATGTTTAAGCTGCAACAAAAGACAGAGAATACCACAAACAGTATAATACTGTTTTTTGCCTGCAGGCATACTGATGGCAGACGAGAAGTACTGCGTTCTGAAAGTGGGGACATTCAGGAATCTGTCCATTGGCATCTAGGGGAAACACACACAATAACGCAACAAATTCAGGCTGGGTTTCGAGCTGTTGCTGAAGTGTAGGTCCATGAGCTGTGACTCGGAAAGGTTCTGGTCTTGTAACATTCAAACATCTGATTAAGATGTATTTTAGAAAAACCACAGCCTCTATCTTGTTCCAATGACAGTTGGGTTTTCTCTGAAGACAGCATGGAAATGATAGGCTCTCTCCTACATTAATAGATATGTTATCTTTGTCAAGACCAACTATTATTTGCTGAGAAATAACCATACCAGACATTTCAGCAGCCTAACAAGTGAACTATCAAATGAACAACAGAATAGTTAAAAAACTGATTTTCTCTCTCTTTTGATTAACATCTTTTGATGTTAGTCACAGTAACAACAAATGTTTGCTCATGTTTGTTCTAGAACAAATCCTTAGTTGTAGTGTATGTAGCTGGAAAGTATAATAACAGATTTATTTAATCCTTTGGTTCTTTGTTTCCCTGGAAATCCAGTCTTTTGAACAATTTGATGTAGGTCTGAATCTATAAACTATGCTTTGAAGACTTTAAGAGAGCTATCTGTCAATCTGTTACAGTTGAAACTTCCTGAGCAGTACTTAAAATCATAGAATCATTGAATGGCTTATGATGGCTTAACTTAGAATCATCCAGTTCC
Organism: Penelope pileata; assembly: GCA_013396635.1. Taxonomy (NCBI): domain Eukaryota; kingdom Metazoa; phylum Chordata; class Aves; order Galliformes; family Cracidae; genus Penelope; species Penelope pileata. The sequence continues at coordinate 7,659 of WBMW01001144.1, read as the reverse complement.
AACCCCCTGCCATGGGCACAGTTGCCAACCGCTAGATCAGGCTGCTCAAGGCCGCAACCGATCTGGCCTTCAGTGCCTCCAGGGATGGGGCATTCACAGATTCTCTGGGCTACCTGTTTCAGTCTCTCACAACTCTCTGAGTAAAGAATTTCTTTGTAGCATCTAACCTGAATCTCCCCTCCTTTAGTTTAAAGCCATTCTCCCTTGTCATATCACTTTCTCTGCTTGTAAAAAGTCAGTCTCCCTCCTGCTTATAAGATCCGTTCAAGTACTGGAAATCCACAATGAGATCTCCCCAGAGCCTTCTCTTCTCCAAGCTAAGCCCAGGCTCAACCTTTCCTCATAGGAGAGGTGCTCCAGCCCTCTGATCATCTTCATGGCCCTCCTCTGGACCCACTCCTGTATCTCCACGTCTTTCTTGTGCTGGGGACTCCCAGCTTGGATGCAGTATTCCAGATGAAGCCTCACAAGATCAGAGCAGAGGAGGACAATCACCCCCCTCACGTTGCTTGCCACCCCTTTCTTGATGCAGCCCAGGATACTGTTGGCCTTCTGGACTGCAAGCAGACGCTGTTGGTTTTTGTCAAGCTTTTGATTCAGCAGGACCCCCAGGTCTTTCTCAGCAGGGCTGCTCTCAAGGATTTCTTCTCCCAGCCTGTACACATTGCTGGGATTGCCTCAACCCAAGTGCAGCACCTTGCATTTGGCCTTGTTGAACCTTAATGGATTCAACCATTAGACCAGTGTGATTAAGAGTTTCAGAAACCAACAGCACAAATGAGAATGATGTGGATTTTACTTCCATTTGTAGCAAAGGCCAAATGACCTGGTCAAAGCTAGTCGTAAGCACAAATGAAGCAGGAAGCTACACAGGTCAGTAAGCCTCCATGTAGTCATAAAATGGCTATAATCCTTCAGATAACAGAAAAAGCTGAACCTGTTCCTGCTGCCACTGCTTGGGAAGGAGACTCTGTGTTGCCATCACAGTTTCTTCCATGTTAGCAGTAGTCACAGGAGCAGCAAATTACCTCCTGCTACTGTCTCTTCCCTGTCTTTCTAATGTCCTCCAGCTGCAGGCTTGTCCTGTGTTGACTTCTCATCTAGGAGCAATCAAGTCCAGGGGGACATGGTGGACTCTATCTCAAGCCTGCAGTGTTGCATGAGGTTGTTGTGATCAAAGTGCAGGACCTGACACTTGGTCTTGTTGAACCTCATTAGGCTCAGTCCAGCAATCCAGCCTGTCCAGATCCCTCTGTAGGGCCTTCTATCCTCAGGCAGTTCAACACTTCCTCCCAGCTTGGTGTCGTCTGCAGACTAACAGAGGATGCATTCAATCCTCTCGTCGATAATCAATAAAGATAACAAATAGGAGAGGCTCCAATACCAACCCTTGGGGAACACCACTCGTGACTGGACACCAACTGTATTTAATTCTATTCACCACCGCTCTCTGGGCTCAGTCCTCCAGCCAGTTTTTTACCCATCAAAAAGCATATCTGTCCAAGCCATGGGCTGCCAGCTTCTCCAGGAGAATACTGTGAAAGACAGTCTAAAGTCTAGATAGATTACATCCACAGCCCTTGCCTTATCCACCAGGTGGGTCACCTGGTCATAGAAGGAGACCAGGTTGGTCAAGCAGGACCTGGTTTTCATGAACCCATGTTGTCTAGGTGTGATCCCCTGCTTGTCCTGCACAAGCTGTGTGATCACACTCAAGACGATCTGCTCTGTAACCTTCCTCAATACCGAGGTGAGGCTGACAGTCCTGTAGCTCTCTGGAATCTTCCTTCCAGTCCTTCGTGTAGATGGACTTGATATTGGCAAGCCTTCAGTTCTCTGGGACTTCCCCAGTTGACGAGGACTGCTAATAAATAATAGAAAGCAGCTTGGGAATCACTTCTGCCAGCTCCCTAAATATCCTTGGGTGGAACCCATTCAGCCTTATGTTATACATGTTTATATACATTATATACATGTTCAGAGCCTGAAGTGGTTTACATTAATTTCCAGATGTTCTGATACCTGGGATGCAACAGCACTGTAAGATAAAATTCTCATATGGTACATCTCAGTTATGTATTTTCTTATGCAATATATGTTTAACAGTGCTCTCAGCCTGGTCGTGAGTCTCATGATTATTTCAGAGTCCAAGCTCTTCTTTCTCACCTTCATGAAGTCCTACTCTATAACTTCCTGCTGCTCTCTCATCAATGTAAGAAGCAGAGGAGCAGCTGATTGGGAAAAAAAAAAAAAAAAAAAAAAGAGATCTTGGTACTCTTGCTATACATCTTTGGAATTGCATTGAAATGCCATATCAGTGCTTGTATAATGCATATCCTCAGATGATCTGAGTTATATGAAGACTTATTTTATTGAATAACTGTTGCTGGCTATCTAGAGTTGAAATAACATTTGTAAAAATAACATACTCCATATTTAGGAATCTGTACTTCAGTTTTTACTTTATAGCCTATGAACAATGAAGTTTGATTATTTTAAGTACTTAGCTTTATACTGTAAAGTTATTTTTTTCTTACCCTGAAAGCTGAAGGTGAAATTTTGGCTAGTTTGCAAATATTGTAGTACAAAATTTTGGATTCCAGAGGAGAAAAACCTTTAGATCCAAAATTGTTTAGACACCATGATGAAAGGTACCTTTGATAAAAGATTTTTGAGATAATACGATCTACAATTTTTCCACGGGATGAACTTGTATTTTCTGTTTCACAACACTATGGTCTTGAAACTGCCATCTAGGCAGATAGATTTATGTTGCTATTTGATGTTTTAGTTTTCTGTGACTTAATGGTATTATTTTTATGTTTTTCTTTAGGGAGACACTTTGTTGCATTTCCCATAAATGTGTGTACAGGTACTAAATCAAGAAATATAATCAAGAACTTTAGGACATGTTTGCTATTTATTTGATCTGACATTGATAACTCCTTCCTTCTCTTGTCTCTTGTTATTCAAATATCATTTGAAAACTTGCATAAAGAGGCATTCTTTGCTTGACAGCAAATATTCTAGCTTTCACAGTGGTAGAATGAAGGCACACAGAGAAAAATTCTTCCCCTCACTTGAGCTTTAAACTCAACTGCCATCAGGACAGATTGCAGCCAAAAATAAATGTGGATTTCTCTCTCCTTAAAACCTTAAATATTTTACCATACTAACTTTAAAAGAAAGCTGCTTAAATGTCTCTCTCATGTTAACCATCCTTGTGTTTTTACCAGATATTATGTAAAGGAAGTTATTTTTTTTTTAATGATCCTTTCCATGAACTTTGGAAATTTTGGCCTGCCCCTGTAGGCCATACATGTGTGTAGACTTTGTGTCAGCTTAGAAAGCCTGTACAGCCAGTGAAAGTCATACCACACAGCTGTCACATTAAACCTGTTTGTAAACTGCAAAATCCAGTAACAAGAGTAATAATGTATAAACTGAATAAACCTTTTCATGGTATAGAAGAATAAATTCTGTTCCTATATATTCACTGAACATGTCAATTTTTAGGTTTTCTCATGTCACTTAGGAGACCAAATTAGTACATGGGAGGCATTAATGCAATGAGAAAGCAGATCATACATTCTCTGGATCATCACATGTCACTGCAGCGTTTTGAATATATCCCTGGTCATTTCTTACTGACATCAGCTTCTCAATTAGTGACACAAATGAAGACATGCCAGTGCAACATCTGCAGGAGAGAGTCTACCTTTTTTTCCAAGTTCTGATGCACACAGAAGAGGTGGGGGATGGCACTTGGACCTTTTTCTCTGATCATCTAACCCCACCAAAGTAAACAGACACAGTCCTATTCTGACTGATGCCTCACCACCTTTGCCCAGCCCCGGATCTGTGAAGCTTGCCTGTTTGGTTCAACTGCTTAGAAGCCTCTCTTCCCTTGTTTCATTTTACATGCCTGGTTTTTCACCGTCTGCAGCAGTGTGATTAGTATTCCAGGCAGCATTACATAAAACCTTTTTTTGCTTTTTCTTTGTGCCTTGTGACTGACATCTTTTCACTTTGAGGGTGATTTTCCTATTGGCAAGAGGAGGACGTGCCACATGAAGTATCACCTTTAGGAACAAGTAGTATAAGTATTCTAATGAGATGGGTCTTTGCAGAGCCTGTAATTGGTGACAAGGCATGGCAGCTTCCTATCAGACACAGATGTACAACACAGGGCTTATTAATGAGGCTGGAACATCACAGTCAAGAGCCTTCCAGTCACTACTCATCAGAAGAATGTAATATATTCAGTGTGTTGTTACTATGCCCAACACTGACAATTTGCATCACAAAACCTTTAGGTAGGCCAATTCAAGCTAATCCAGGATGGGATCCTGCTTCCTCTTAGATGAATTATCAGTCCTGTGGCCTGCAATCCATCATTCCTGATCCCAGCTCTAGTAGACAACAACAACAATCATCTGAACTTGCAGATCTGCACACTTTAATTGGGTTAGATTTGTAACCCTCCCTGTATTAAAATCAACTTGGAAAGAGATGTAATATTTTCAGTTATGAAGACCTAGAAGCTGGTCATGGAAAGATTTGATTGTAGATCAAGAAATAGGATTTTCATCATGTTAAGAACTCTGCATGGAAATATATGTGGAAAAAATAATGAAATAAAATGATTAACAAAGTATTCTGTAAAACAACAAGGAATCTGATTGCCTATACTGAAAACTGGTTCCATAAATTGTTCACCTTGGAAAAAGAACTTCAATGTTTTATTACTATTAGATCTATGCATTCTGGGTTTGTATTTTGATTTTCCTTTATTGTTAGTTGTGAAAACAGACTTCTTACTTAAATAAAAATAAGGATTTAAATTAGCAGAATTTCAGTTAGACAAAATTTTTCATAATTTTAAATAACAATAGATGACTGCTAAAATAACCTTTTCTTTTCCTGAGAAACGTCTTAGAGAGAAGTATTTCATGTAAAAACAGAATCCACCCAAAGTATGTTGACAGTCCAAATCACACTGCTTTTCATTTCTAAAAACAATTCTCCACACATTACCTAGCATGAACAAATTTATGTGGAAAGTGTATTAGTATCATGAGGTTTGGTAAAAATTGTGAAAGAAAGGAAATCTGATTCCAAAACACCTTTTGGTGTCAGTCATGAAAATCTTTTCTAAAGATCTGTCCTTGTCTCAACACAAACATTTCCAGAGCATGGTTCATAAGAAGCGTATCTTCAAAGTGTTGTCAGTTATATTCAAAATGCTAAAATGTTAGTTTTGATTGAAAACACAGTCTGGTTTTTTTTCCCTCTTTCTTGAAAGAAGCTATGTTGCTGGAGTGACACCATTTATGACGCAAGCAAAAGGGGAGCTTGCCAGGAAGCATGCCACTGCATGAGTTTAGACACATCTTAATAGTGACTAAGTAAAACTTTGACTTGGTTTACGAGTGTCTCTTCCACTGCTTGCTAATACTGGCCTTTCAGCTGGATTCAGAAGAATTCCTGCAGATGTCAATGTAGTTTTTTTGTGGACAGCTTAATGGACAAAGTATTGACTATCTTCCTTTGCCTAAACATAGATTCACTCAAAGGAGTAGAAGATTTTCTTGTGTTTTTTTTTTTTTGTTTGTTTTATGACGTTTTTCTTTTTTCATTTAGCTTTCACTCATCACACTTTGAGTCTAACACATCCAACATCCACTTTTTATATTTGTATATGTGTGTTACTGATTAAAAAAATGACCAGGGAGCTCAAAGTCCTTTAAGAGGGCAGATGTGGAAATGCATATGGCAGATCCACATAATAAAAGTTTCTTAGTTCTTCTACTAGAAGCCAACTTTTTTTTTTTTTTTTCTTTTTTTGTTAGAGTCTTGCTTTATTCTTCTGGTCATGGCTGCTTCTCTTATGCTTTTAGCTAATGTAAGATCCTTGTGTCCTGTAAGCTGTTCTTAAGATTCAGTCAATGAAAAAATGCAAATGTGGTGATCTAACATAACTTGGAATTTCTCATAAATTTTTAGAACAAAATCTGATTATTTTAATTTGAAGTTTTCATTAAATTATTTCTCAGTACTTTAATGAATTCCAGTAGAACCACCTCATTGTCCTTTACAAGAAAGAAGTATCAATTGGCTTTAATGTACCTGGAGCGAGGAATGGTAACTTTTCAGAGCTCAGCCCACGCTGAATTTCTTTGAAGGAATTGTCAAGGGATTAATAGTTTATTTATGAATGCCTACTTAAGTAAAGGGACTATGTACATTGTTTTAATTGTGGTAGGATCTATTAACAATTTTATCTGTTTGAGTAGAGGTAGAGCAATATTCAGGTACTAATAAAAAGAGTGAAGACAGCCACATCAAACTGTAGCAGATACTTTAGCTCATGCCTTCATATTTTTTAAGATATACATTGCAGCTTACTTCTTACTTTTTTATTGTTCCTAGAGGCTTTTGAAGACCATAAGACAGAGTATCTCTGCAACATGTTGTATTGATTCTGCATAAATAAAACGTAGATGCATGGCTGTCATATCGCCAGGAGTGAAGTTCTGCACATCATGTCACAGAACCACTGAGATCTACAGAAAGAGGCATAAAGGAGTGCTCCGTTAGAAAGGTTATTCGGCTGTTCTGATCTGAATGCTGCTGAAATAAAAGAAAAGGTAATTTCAAGTGTGAAGTTGTTTCCTGGTGGGCTCTAATTTGGCCAGTTTTGATATTTTATCATTATGGCAAAAAAGTACTGTAATAAGAGTTTTAAATTCCTGGCAGCACAAAGTGGAACTTGATTATCAACAGCAATTATAATTTAGTTAAATAAGGACCACATTTATGAATGTGAGTATAACTGGGCAGTTTCCATAATGAAACTGCTGGCCAGGTTTTCAAAGCATGTTAGCCCCCACTGTATGTCCAACAGGCTTAGATGGTTTGTAAAAATCTGGCAGGCAATGCTAGCCTTCACTGCTTCTGAAAATCAGTGCTGTGATTGAAAGGCCATTCATCTATTTCTTTCTCCTTAGTTAAAATTTGGAGTGGATTTTTCCTTTGTCTTGACTTTGTTCTCTTTTTGGCGTATCAGTAACTGTAAACTGAACACTGGCTCTGTTTTAGAGGAGGATAAAACAATCAGTGCCTTTTAGCTTTTCTGAGTCTACTGGCATCATGTTTTCAGCTATAAATGCAGACATTTTTCTTTCCTGAACAACTACTTAATGACAACTAGTAATTCACAAGTCACAGAATCACAGGGGTTCAAAAGGACCTCTGTAGATCATCTAGTCCATCGCCCCTACTAAAGCAGGTTCCCTATAGTATTTTACATGGGAAAGCGTCCAGGCAAGTTTTGAGTATCTTCAAAGAAGACTCCACAACCTCTCTGGGTAGCCTGTTCCCGTGCTGTTACTTTCACAGTGAAGAAGTCTTTCCTCATGTTCAGATGGAACTTCTGTCGTCCAATTTGTGCCCACTGCCCCTTGTTCTGTTGCTGGGCATCACTGAAAAGAGACTGACCCCATCCACTTCACACCTACTCATTACAGATTTATAAACATTGACAAGATCCCCTCTCAGTCTTCTCTTCTCCAGGCTGAACAGTCGCAGTCTCTCAGCCTTTCCTCAAAAAGCAGGTGCTTCAGGCCCCTCATCTTCTTTGTAGCCCTCCACTGGATT
>WBMW01001143.1:43410-57612 GCA_013396635.1 Penelope pileata | reverse complement strand
CGCCTTTATTTCCTGCATGACTCCTTTAAATACTGTGTTGCCACATATTTCTCTTCAGTACCATCAGCTTCTTTATAACTGAGACCAGCTGATAGTTACTCCCCTAAGAATAACCTGAGATGCCATGGAGATTTACTCTGAAAAATAGCTGCTCTATTTTTAATTTACTTTTTTTTGTGTGTTTGCTCCATTGCATTACATCTCAGGAAAACAGACCTGGAAAGGAGAATGTCACTTCAGGTGTAGGATTAGAGCACGAAGCTGCATGCAATTGCTCTGTTCTATATCACCATAGACAAACAGAATCACAAATTAAAAAAGCTAGTGAGGATGTGGGAAATATTCTTTCTTTTATTATTATTTTTTCATCTTTGTCCCCAGAACACATTGTTTCAACACTATTGATGGGAACGTATGAATTTCTACAAAATTTCTACCTGGATGTGTGCCAGCCCCCACAGTGGCTGACTAACCAGCTGGCAGATGGGAGAGAGCCATGCTGTGGGGCTGGCCTCACAACCCCTGTGCTCCTCATCACCGCTGCCTGTGAACCCTGCATGCCCCCAGGCACCCAGGCTACCCAGCTCCACCACCAGCATGGGGTGGGTGGTCAGATGTGGTTTGCGTTTCAAACTAAAGGCCTCATGACCCTCCCCAATTTCACTGAGGTGGGACTCACTGATCTGGCTAACATTTTGATACTATGCGGAAATCTCACTTTGGCGAATGACTTATTATTGAAATTCAGAAAGAAAAAAAAATGTATCCTGGGAATGCTAAATGGGATTCAAGATAAGAACTCTTGATCTTAGGATCAACTTGGACAAGTAATCATTTAGTTCTCCATTTGCAAAAGCTGTCAATGATTATTTTTTCAGACCTGCAAAATACTTCATCGAGCAAATACAGTTCTAAGGTACATATAATAAAGGTCAAGTTTCCTTTCTGAAAGGGGTCAGCAACACAATTTTCAGCTGCCCTTTGTAATATCTTTTATTTATAAACCATTGACAGCTCTATTTTGAACAGAGAATACCAAAGCAATATCCAAGATGTTCAAGAAAACTTCACCTTACATGCTACTTGTTCTTCAAGATTTGGCAGCAAGGGATTAGCCTCCATAATTCTTAGTTCCTTCTCTTTATTTTCTAATATTCAAAAACATTTCAGATGAATATCATTAATCATAACTTTGTGGGAATATTTAATTCTTATATTTGTAAATCTATTTTCATTCTCAGTCAGAACGAAAATTTAGGAAATTTTTAATTCTTCAAATTCCAAAATTTCTTCTATTTTATCTTCTAATTATGTATATAACATGAGATTTAATTACAAACTGAAAAGTCAACATAGGTTAATATGTGTCACAGTGAGATCTTTTAATTATGCTGAAACTCATTCTGTTAAAAAATGTATCATTTCTGACTATAGTCAAATGTTTACATATTTATATATAGCCAAACATAGACTCTTTTAAAATATCTTTTCTAATTTGTGCCAGTTATTTCCAGTATTTTAAGTACTGCATTCCAACATAAGAAGGCCCTGTTGTGGTTTGACCCAGCAGGTAACTAAGTCCCACACAGTTGTTCGCTCACCCTCCCCCCTCTCAAGTGGGGTGGGGGAGATAATTCTCTAATAATAAGATAATTAAGGAATAAATACAGTAGAGTTCGTGGGCTGAGATAAAAGCTATTTACTAAGACAGCAGAGAGATAAAAGAAATACCAGTACATATATATATATATAAGAAACAATAGATGATACACAATGCAAGGGACCAATGACCGATACCCAACCAGCCAGCAGCCCCTCCCTCCAAGCAAGAGACTCCCCTTCTGTAAAAATCACATGATGTGATGTGGTACGGAATAGCTCTTTGGTCATTTTGGGTCAGCTGCCCTGGTCCTGTCCCCTCCCAGTTCCCGGCTCCTTATGCCTCCTAACTGCTTCACTGAGGAACAAAATATGTCCTTGGCTCTGTTCAACACTGCCAGGTGTTATCAGTTTTGTTTCTCTTCTGGGAACAAAACATAGCTTCAAACCAGACACTATGACAGAAGTAACTTCTGTTAGAAACCAAGACAGGCCCCCAAAATAAGAAGGACATGGACCTGCTGGAGTGTGTCAAGAGGAGGCCATGAGTTTTGTCAGAGGGCTGGCGCACCTCTCCTGTGAAGACAGTTTGAGGGAGATGAGTTTCCTCAGACTGGAGAAGAGAAGGCTCCAGGGAGCCTTTCAGTACGTGAAGGGGACCTACAAGAAAGCTGGAGAGGGACTCTGATGGAGAATGTAGTGATTGGACAAGGAGCAATGACTTTAAAGAAAAGGAAATATACGAGTAATTAGATTTTTGGAAGAAATTCTTCATTATGAGGATGGTAAGGCACTGAAACAAGCTGCTCAGTGAAGCTGTGGACATCCCATCCCTGGAAGTGTTCAAGGCCAGGCTGGACGGGAATTTGGGCAACCTGATCTACTAGAAGGTGTCACTGCCCTTGACAGGGGATTGGAACTATAAGATCTTTAGAGCCCTGCCAGCCCAAACCATTCTATGGTTCTATGATACTTATCACATTACTTCATACAGGGACAAGTAATTAGCCCTCTCTGTGTTCATGTACTTGCTATAACCTTATCCTTTGTTAGGGTTCAACTGCATAAAAAACAATTCTAAGTCCACATAATTTCCTTTCACAGACATGCAGATGAGAATGAACAATTTGTAATGAATGATTCTGTGGAAAGGCAGACTTTCATAATGAATACTGTTACCATTACTTTATCACAACTGCCTCATTAACTTCTTTGCTTACTAGGGCTATTTTTAAGATTTGGATTTGGGGTATATTCTTAGTCCAACTTAACAGGCATAATCCCCAGATTTATCATTACATTTATTAATTATTAAAACAAGCACTTTAATTAGACTCAGATCACAGTATTTACTCTTCTTACTAGTGAGACAGATAGATTATCTTGGCAAATTGTTTTTATTTTTAGAATCGTAGAATGGTTCAGGTTGGAAGGGACCTTAGTGACCATCCTGTTTCAACCCCCCTGCCATGGGCAAGGACACCTCCCACTAGACCAGATTGCCCAAAGCCCCATCCAGCCTGGCTTTGAATACTTCCAGGGAAGGGGCATCTACAACTTCTCTGGGCAACCTGTTCCAGTGTCTCACCACCCTCACAGTGAAGAATTTCCTCCTTCTACCTAGTCTAAATCTACTCTCTTTCAGTCTATAACAGTTACCCCTTGTCCTGTCATTATCTATCCTTGTAAAAAGTCCCTCCCCAGTTTTCCTGTAGGCCTCCTTCAGGTACTGGTAGGGATCACTGTGAACATCTCACTCAGCCTCCTGCATAACACAGGTCGTAGATTGCATTCTAGGATTTCTGCCTAAATTCCAATTGTGTGAACTCAACCTGTGGCTGAGATACAACCTAACCTTTAAGTGAAAATGTATAATTTGACGCTAAAGATTCTCTGCCTAATTGAAGGTTCTACTTCCCTGTATGCATTCCTTACATGACAACTGTTGTCTGTTAATACATGCACAGTGTAAGTCACTTCTGTATAACAGAAAAGTTTCCATTGGCACATCTTTGAGGAATGTTAAAAACTTTAAATTTCCTGAGAATTTTGTGGCATTTCACATTTCTCAGGCAGTTAAAATATATCTGCAAGGCAAGAGCAGTTCAAAGTTGCCAATATGAGGGGAGACAGGTGCCTTTTAAATTATTCATAGATCTCTGCTGGCTACCCATCTTTTTGCAGATGGGATTTGTTTTTTTTTCCCTTTCTTTCTTTCTGTCTTTCTTTATCTGTGATGGATTTAATGCCTTTATTGAACTCTTACCTTCATGAATAGATATGGGAAATGTAAAGGCAAAGCTTCAACTAGTAGCAGAACAGAAAGTCTGATCTTGTTTAACAGCTTCTCTGTTTTTTTGTCACTGGCAGCTATCTTAGATTGTTAAGGTACTCTACAGAAAAGATACATTTTTCCCCCTTGCTTCTCACTGATGATTATGACTCATTGTGACAACAGCCTAGGACAATCAGAGGTGGAAGGTCAGTTGCCCAAGCCAGCAAAATGGTGTATTATATTATTTTGCCTAGCTCTGTGAAATGATTTTTTTAAGGGAAGAGAACTACAAGAATGAACAGATTGCTAACTATTAATTTTAGCTTTAAATCTGTCTCCATGTAGCTCTAGAAGTTACCTCAATTCTTCTCATCCTCAGTGTTTATTTCTTCTCTGTGCTTATAAGATTTATTTTATTCATCAACTTTGCTTTAAAAAACAAGAAAGATTTTGCATTATAATTTTTTTGCATCGTTGTCATACTTGAGGTTAAAATTTCTTCTAAAATCCTTTCTTTTTTCATCTCACTCATTGTTTGTTTTTCACCTTTTTATCTATTAAACCTCCATGCATCCAGTCAAAGAGATGGATTAACCTGCTATATTATGGCACATGATTCAAGCATCTGATGTCAGGTTTGAAAATAAAGTGAGATGTCAATGTATATTCAAAACCAGAAGAACTTGAAAAAAGAAATCTCAGTCATGAAAGATGATAAAATCTCAAAATACTATTTAATACATATGTTATGCAGGATCTTATGTAAGTGAATAGAAAAGACTAGGAAAAAGGTGATATATTGCATCTTACACTTGACAATGGTCAGTAAAACGATCTTAGCTGCTGTCATAGAATCATCATAAAATAAAACAATGGCCTGGGTTGGAAAGGAACCCAAGGATCATCACGTTCCAACTTCCCTGCCCTCAGGCAGGGCCGCCAACCTCCAGATCTGGTACCAGATCAGGTTACCCAGGACCCCATCCAACCTGGTCTTGAATACATCCAGGGTCAGGGTATCTACAACCTCTCTGGGCACCCTGTGCCAGCACCTCACCACTATCTCAGTAAAGAACTTCTCCCTGTTGTCTAATCTACACCATCCCTCTTTCAGCTTAAAACCATTCCCCCTTGTCCTATCACTATCCGCCCTTGTGAAAAGTTGGTTTCCCTCCTGTTTATAATCTTCCTGTAAATACTAGAAGGGTGCAATGAGGTATCCCTGCAGTCTTCTCCTCTCCAGGCTGAACAGGACCAGCTCCCTCAGTCTGTCCTTGTATGGGAGGTGCTCCAGCCTTCTGATCATCTTTGTGGCCCTCCTCTGGACCCTCTCCAAACCAACTCCAACCTTCAGATATTAGGATTTAAGATGACTCATGTTTGTGATAGACCTCAAAATGTCTTGAAGGCCGGGAATCAGTTCTGCCAGGTACTGAAATCTTTGACACTGAGTTGTAGACTCAAGTAGATTCAGAAAAGATCTAAGATCTAACCTCGGGCCACTGAAAAACAGGAATTGAAAATAATCTTAAAGTATGAATAATTTAATTGAAAGACTATTTGTTTTAAAATTTTAGACCTGGCTTTAGAGCTGTTTTTCGTATCACTTGATGCTTTCATATTAGCTGGAATCACAAAGAACTGCATGCATCCTCAAACTTTTGAGGATTTCCTCTAGAGTTTTTCTCAGATTAAAGTAGCTGAAAGCTAAGGTGGTCTTTTTTTAAGGTGTTTTTGTTGTTGGTTTTTTTTTTTTTTTCAAAGGAATCAAAAATAAATGTCAAGTCTGACTGCATGCTTTGTGGGTGCCCTGTAACTTTGCATGGAAACTGTTTGTTAGTGTCACTTGGATTGGTATAGAAGTACATATATTCAGTATTCTCTGTTCAACTAGAAAGATCTTTTAACATCCTGGTCCTGGACCCAGGATCTGTAATACTGCATGTTTGACTGTTCACTCAGTTATGTGGATTTGGTGCTGATGAAACGCTGCTGTGGTCAGCGAAGCGACTAGTGTAAGCCAAGCAATCTAGGAGCCTTTACAGGAACCCTGCCAATGAATACTGCCAATTACTTTCCTAATGGACTTTAGTTGAAACACAAAATGGAACAAATTAAACTGAACTCATATGTCATTATTTTATTTCATTTTCTAGAACTTTCATATATACTACTAATTCATTAATTTATCTTAAATTGGCAAAGTTTTCCTTTTGCATAAAACAAAAGCCTCATTAACATAACTTTTATTTCAAACAAAAGTCAATATAAACCTATGCTTTTTCATGACTAACATTTTTTGTTTTGAAACACCATTCTTATTCAAACTTCAGTGAAAGGTAATCTGTCAAATCAATCTGCATGAAATGACTCTTTTTTTCTTTTTTTAGTTTTCCCCAGTAGAGGTATAAAATTGTGACAAGTCTGGATAAAGAGCATGAAAGTCAGAAGTTCCATATATTTTCAGTGATCTGGCAGGGCAGAAGCCTTGAAACCCTGAATTACTTTGATGGAAGAAGATGCAAATGAACAACGTATGAGCAGCGAGGCCTTTTTAGTTCTTTGCACCTTTCTACTGACCAGGGTTGTGTACCCAAGTGTTTCACATGCTGAATGCTTGGGTGGCCAGATTCACTCTCCATTGCGATCTGCAAAACCTCACTTATTTCTGTATAGCTAACACAAATTTTCTTAGTTTTCATTGGGCTACAAATTCATTGCCTGTGACTGAAATGTATATTTTACTTTCTTACATAAATGATTAATACATTTTGTTTGAACTCGCAACATGGAAGGTAAATACCTAGCTTTCGGTTCTCTGAAATGTTTTCTAGTAGATGATGAACAATGTTGGGGATATAAAGACCTCAGAGTACTGGACTGCTTACACTGCCTTGATCCAGGTATACGCTCAGCCTCTGAAACATTCAAAAGACAACTATTATTAGTTATATCAAATTCTCACCCTTATGTAATATTGCTAAATGCTCAAGGAGCCCCTGTTCTCATGCCTGAACACAAAGAAAGAAGACAAGGTGAATCAATAAGAATATTTTGAGGTCCATCTGAATCTGGCATATCAACAAAATATAATAGACAAATCAAAATTGGATGTTTGAGGAAGATTTCTCACATAATTCAAACTGCTCTGCATCCAGCTAGCTATTGGGGAAATCCTGTCTAAAACAAATGCATCCAAGATGAGAAGCAATATGACATATCTTATCTACAAAAAGATATGTCTAATTATGAAATTTACAGGCAGCATAAGGAACCATTTCCATTCCACAATATCACATGCAGAAAACTCTTCAAGAAAGAGCATGCAGCCAGCACACAAGGATGTGGCCTGCGCTGTTATCTTCACATCAATCCTGAGTCAGAAAGTACATCAATCTGGTAGGCACTCATGACCTTCACAGATATCATTCCTCATGAATGTTATATAACAAATGTAGGAAGAAGTCTCATTTGCTGTTGTCCCACTCCAATTATCGGAGTGAGGGAGATTCTTTAATATGCTCGGAGTGAGATTAAGACATAAATGAAGTCAAATGTTGTCTGGACAGTTTAATAGAAATTCTGGTCAGTGAGGGAGACAGGAATGGGGAAGCAGGCAATAGTAAAGGGGTAGGAAATAAGAATGAGTATTACATATAAAAAAGTGAGGACAGTCACCACCATGGATCCCATGTATTTGTCCAGGAATATCTTCAGGCCCGTGTGGGAGCGAGGGAGCAAGAGCGCAGGGGAAGCAGCACCAAGCAGGCATCATCAGGTCTCAGGGACCAGGCACCAGGCAAAGCAGGAGCAGACATCAGGAGAAGCAGGAGCAGGCTTTAGGCATCAGGAGACATCATCAGGCATCAGGCAGGAGGCATCATCAGGCATTGGGCCATCAGGCAGGAAGCAGGAGACAACAACCAGGCATAAGGTAGAAGGGTGGCAGGACCTCATGTCTCAAGCAGCAGGAGGTATTAACACCAGGCAGGTACCAGCCAGATATCAGTCAGGCATCAGTCAGACAGCAGCTATCGTTCCCTTGTTGGAGGGGTCTTCTTATCCTCCTTTTCGGCCAGCATGGCATTTCTGGTCACTCAGGTATGTCACATAGGCATGTAGGGGCATGCATATCACCTGGGTGGTTGCCTTCCTCAAGGAGCCAGTCTGAAAGGCTACTAGATGGCCGTTTAGTGGCTGCTTATCTCTCATTGCTCCTAGTCTGCAAGCCTTCAGGCAGCAGGCAGGTGGGCAAACTTTTAGACTTTTGTCTCACAGCAAGCTTTGAGACAAAAGATTCAGGAACAGTCCCTTACAGCTGTGAACTTGAATGAACATTTCCTTATCCCCTAGGAACTAGCTTTATTCCACAGTGTAAAATAGAAAATGTTCAAAAGAGGGTTCTCATTAATATGACGATACAAGTCTACATGTTGGTGAAATAATACAGCCTATGTTTGAGCCTTAGCACAACTTCAAAAGGAATGATACAAAATAGCATATGAGATCTAGCACAAATGCATTTATCTCAAGACTCCTGGACTAAATATAGGCACATTTCTGAAAGAATTAGGTGATCGAGGTAAATTTTCGTTCTTAATGTCCTCTCAGGTGTGGGAATCTATGGAGTGATAGAATCACAGAACTGTAGAATGGTTGGAAGGATCATATAGTTCCAATCTCCTTGCTATGGGCAGGAACACCTCCCATTAGATCAGGATGCCCAAAGCCCCATCCAGCCTGGTCTTGAACATCTCCAGGGATGGGACATCCACAGCTTCTCTCAGTAACCTGTTCCAGTGTCTGAGTAAAGAATTTCTTCCAAATATCTGATCTAAATCTACTCTCTTTTAGTTCAAAGACACTACCCCCTTGTCCTGTCACTACACTCATTGATAAATAGTCCTTCCCCATCTTTCTTGTAAGCTCCCTTAAGGTATAGGAAGGCCACTGTAAGGTCTCCCTGGAGACTTCTCCAGGCTGAACAATCCCTGCTCCCTCAGCCTTTCTTTGCAGGAGAGGTGCTCCAGCACCTTCGTGGCTAGGGAATGCCCTCACCAGGTAAAGAATCTTGCACTTGGCCTTGTTGAATTTCATGATCTTTGCATGCGCCCACATCTCAAACTTGTCAAGCTCCCTATGGATGGCATCCGTTCCCTCCACAACATTGACCACATCGCAGAGCTTGATCCAGAAACTTGCTTAAGAAGGCAATCAATTTCATTGTCCATATCGTTGACAAAGATTTAAATAATATTGGTCCTAATACAGACCCCCAGAGGAGCACCACTTGTCACAGGTATCCATCTGGACATCAAGCCATTTACCAAAACTCTTTGAGAGTGACCATACAGCTAATTCTTAATCTATCAAGTGATCCATCCATCAAATTCATGTTTCTCCATTTTAGAGCCAAGGATGTCACGCAGGACAACGTCAAATGCTTTGCACAAGTCCAGGTGGATGTTATCAGTTGCTCTTTCCTTATCAACAATGCTGTAACCCATTGTAGAAGACCATCAGATTTGTCAGACACAATTTGTCCTTAGTGAAGCCATGTTGGTGGCTCAGTCACCACCTTATTTTCCATGTGCCTTAGCATATTTTCCAGCAAGTTCTGCTCCATGATCTTGTTCACAGACGTGCGACTGACTGGTCTGCCATTCTTGGGGTCATCCTTTTCTCTCCTTTTTGAAAATTGAGGTTATGTTTCACCTTTTCCAGTAACTAAGAAGTTCACCAGACTGGCACAATATTTTCAGTAAGTTGTGGTTTATTCCTCAGGAGATTAGAAGTCTTCAGTCTAGCCATACCCTCTCCTTAAATCCTCTGTCCCATTCCAACATGCAGAAACATGTGGCTGCTTGCCGCAGTCAATATCTCTGTAGTCATAGCTGTAGACAATATGTCTGACAAGGCTCAAAAGCCCTACATGTCAGAACAATATTGCTGCATTCCCAGCATGCATTCTGCTGCTTGTCGGTTTTCTCAGGCAAAGACTCAGCAGCAGCACAGGACTGTTTACAACCCTGCCCTGCCTGTTCAGGATGCTGAACAAAACCATGTGTGTAGAGTAAGTAGATCACCAATGTCTAAGGACATTATAAGTTAGTTCTTGTATCTGTTTAGATTATGCTGTCCCTTCAGTTCTATACAACCAAAAACTGCTACATCCCATAGACCCTGTTCAAAGTTGAAACCATATTCTGTTGCCTTTTTGTATAAGCTGACAATTTTTGCAAGAGAGTATGACATTTTGCTTTCAAACCTCTCCCTGGTCAACAAGTAAGGAATCATTCCATGAACACACAATCAGTTTTGTAATGCTGTGCTCATCTCTTGTGGTCAAGTTACTCTGTTCTTTCCTCTTTTTCATTTCTTTTTCAGTAATATTATTTCAATTGATATGTTACACAAGATATTTATTCTTCAGCTCTTGTACAAGACACTCCTGTAGACAAAGTGTAGTCAAGTTGGTTGTATAAAACTACATTAACATCTTTAATGCAAAAGGAGACACAGAGTATAATATATCACCTGATTAAAGTCTGAAAACCTCTTTTTGTTTATACATTTATTGATTTTTTCTCTAATCTCATCTAGCTCCTTCAGTCATCAGTCTCTTGCCTGCCCTCTGTGATCCAAAATCAAAGTAACAGACTTCAGCTAAACAATAGCTGCAATTTATAGAGCGACAAGGGATGTGTTTATCCACCAAAGAGACTTCTTCCAACTCCAGGAAAGGGCAAACAATTCAGATGCCTTTTGGTCTTTATGAAGAAAAAAATACAAAAACAGAAAATCACAAACTACAAAGAAAACATTTCTCTATAAACTGTTGCTGAAGCAGCTAGAAGTTAAAATAGTGATTGTTCTATGCCAATTTGTGTTGGGTTTGTTAATCTAATTATCTACAGGGCAAAATGGTGGTACATAAAAGGTTATGCACTGTCCTTGCCCCTGGTAGACATATTCTTCTGATCTCTCCTAGTCATGCTGCAGCCTTGTCCACCTAGGCAAAAATTCCTAGGCAGAAAATTTTCCGGTAAAAGCAGAACTGGTTAATGATCATTGACATGGCTGCTGACTTCCAGTGAAAAATAATGATGGCTGGGTATGTATAATCATTACTAACAAATGTGAGGACTGAAATGTGTATCTTCATGTGTGACACAGCATCAAAGGTTACAGTAGTCCTGAGTACTTTCTTCTAGTACGTTTCTTCCTCCTACATAGTCACGGAGTATAGTGTTTTATAGAATTAGAGACACTAACATTATCAGCTTGCCACTTATTCCTCTTTTATTCCTACAAGCGAATATTAGTTCTATAAAATGTCGGTAGTTCCATAAAATTTAATTCTTAATACTCATTTCTTTATCTTCTTTTTTTTTCTACTTAAGCTGATCCAAAATAATGTGTAAATATAACCTGTATTTTCTTTGTTAATGTTCTAGCTTTTACATATTTTGACTGACAAGCTGAAAAATGTGGTGGGCCAAGAAAAATTTCACTGAAATATTATTCCTATAAATGCTTTACTAAAATTTAAAAGGGTGTTAAACAAAAAATTACTTCTAACAGATCTCTAGAGCTATTTGAATGCCCTGCTGATTATAATTCCCCAATATCTATTGTTTTTATCATTACAGCATCCCAGAGAAATTTTATGGTTATTGTCATGTATCTCATTCTATTATTTTCTTCATTTTATTTCACAGGTCATTTACACTCTCTTAAATGTGAAAGATAAAGATCTTAATTGTGTACGCAGTCGCATAGAAATAAAGGTATGAAAATGGATAAGGATTTTACTTTTTCTTTCTGATTGCTTTGAAAACTGCTACAAAGGGTTCTTAAATAATGTTGGCATGCTTACAATTACAATTTTTGGTGGCAGCGCTTAGGATCCCTGTGTCTCAATTCATACCAGGTACAATGTACTGCCAGCATAGAACTGTAAAATAGTTTCTCGCCTCAGCGAGCTTATATTGATTTAAATGTGATAAACGGTGGTATCAGAATACTGTCAGCCTAAATGCTTGCAACTTTTTTGGCCTTTTAGTTGGATTCATAGACAGGAAAGAAAAATAAGAAAAGTCTTACTGTTATCTAGAAGTTTTAAGGGACACACAGAGGTTTTTGTATAACAAGGGCTGGAACGTACTTTGTCTTGTAGTTTTAAGCTGTCTAGATAGGAAACAAATAATTTGGTATCTGCTTTTCTGATCTACCTTTATTTTGAAGTGGCAATACTATCCTTGTATTTATGTGTCTGTCTGCATAGTCAGCCTGAAAATAGTAGCTATTTTTATCCAGATTTGTGGTGTGGCTTACTCCTCGATGAAAGTGGGAAAGTGACTCAGTGATTATGCCACTGTGTTAATCCATAGATTAATCAATATATAATTTGTTAATAACATAATCAATAGATTTCTAGAGGTACCAAAATAAATTAACAGCCAGTTACTGAGTCTTTTATCAAAATGGGTAGAGCATGTATTCCACAGAATAGGCGGTACTATATGTTAGTATTAAAGCATACAGTTTCTTATTAAAACACTTAACAAAGAAAGAGAATAAATAATATATTATAAATTGATATAACTAGCAGAACAGTCAACACAAGGAAACTATAATTAAATAACCATCTTTGAAAAATGCACATGATGTGTGAAATAGGATGGTCCAGGTTAAACAATATGTGAACATAATTTCACAGAATGTTATATATGCAAAATCAAACTGTGCAAAGTATATTTGTATTACTTAATAGGAAGAGAGCAAAATTTGTGCTAAAAGCTAAAAGAATAAAAGCAGCAATGTCTGAAGAAAAGCTACAGAAAGAAACCAAACCAACAAAATGTCAGTGTGTTATTGTGCAGGACTGAAAGGAGTAGGTGTTTTAGCTAGAGATTTTCACCCACTTTACACAAGTTCAAAATACAGTCCAGATAAGCAGATCATAAAATTATCATTTTTGTCACTTAACGTGGTGGGCTTTACACTCTCATTCTATATAGACTTTTATGGCATAATAATTGCATGAGGAACAAAAACCTGTTGACATTCCCTACAGAGAAGTCCAGGAGTTACCTGAAAGAAAGCGAGGATCTGGGTTCATGTACACATTTAGGAGCCCAAAGATGGCTGATTTCAATAGGACTGTAATTCATAAAGGCATTCAGGTGCCTGAATCCTAAGTGTTTCTATGAATTAAAGTCAAAGATACATTCTAGTCAGGAATGTTGTTTGTGGAGAAATATCAAAATAGCCCAAGACATCAACTCTTCAATTCTATATGCAGGAGGAGGTACTCATCTATGACTGTACAGCTATTGTATGTCTATCAGACTGACTTGGTAATAAATGTTACTTTCTTCTCTACGCCTTTAGACTGTTAGGCATAGTACTGTTAGGCATAGTATGTTACTTGACTGGCCAAAGTTTATGTGCATTTGTATCAGATTTGACACTAGTTAATATGATCAAGAGTCTCTTTACCAGACTATACACCGTGTGCAACTGATTTGATACTGGTTGGAAGCATGAGAACGAGACCAACATCTGCTCTATGGTAAACAGAATACTTGAGAGTGCAGCACAGTAATCTCATGGAAGTCGGTCTGCATTCCTGACTCCTCTCTGCCTCAGACTGCTTTGGGGTAACTGCAGCCTACACTATTCTTATACAATTTATAGTTTTTGCACTATAATTGTCTCATTTCCCCATATTAGTGTCCATGGAGAATAAAATCTCTGCATCTGTCACCTCTTCACATTTCCTGGGCAGTGCCATTTCAGAACTGATTGTCCAGGAGTTGTTAGTGATTACAAGATCCATGCATGTTATGTTTTATCTCAGGTTCCTTCCCAGGCTCGAGCATTGAAAAAACATAGCATATGCACAAAAAGAAATTGCGCTTAGCCTGGGATATAGTTAGACCACAGTTTTGAGGGAGAATATTAAGAACTCAGAGCACTGGAAAAATAAACGTCTTTTTCCTTTTCTACTCCAGAATGTGGAAAAACATCAAGAGATGGATATGAGACTTCTGTAAGCTGTTTGTGGATTCCACTGTGTGACCCAAGGTTCTAGCTCTATAGTATGCAATTTAAAGTCTCCTATAGGTGCTTATAATTTAATTGTAAGGTGTCTAACAAACATCATAGCAGGTGTAAAGAGGACATGAAGTGATCCTTTTTTCCTCTCTCCTCAGATGGAACATTTAGAAGGCACTTTATGAGCCAATTAGTGCTTCCAGGAACTCTCCAACTGCATTATAAAGCAACTTACTAAAAAAAAAAAGGAAGACAGGAAAGAAGGA
>WBMW01001143.1:22495-42437 GCA_013396635.1 Penelope pileata | reverse complement strand
AGAGAGAAAGGAAAGAAAGAAAGAAAGAAAGAAAGAAAGAAAGAAAGAAAGAAAGAAAGAAAGAAAGAAAGAAAGAAAGAAAGAAAGAAAGAAAGAAAGAAAGAAAGAAAGAAAGAAAGAAAGAAAGAAAGAAAGAAAGAAAGAAAGAAAAAGAAAGAAAAAGAGAAAGAAAGAAAGAAAGAAAGAATTAGAGACTGGTTTTACAGTCTTAAAAAGAAAAATGTTGTTTAACTAGTTACCTTCCTGATAACTCAGCAATAAGAGGACATGAAATTCTTAGGCACTGCATTTTGTCTGTAACTCCCCCAGATGCAAAATGCATTTCATCACCCAGTCTTGTCGGGAGAGTTGAGCATCCTTTATTGCACTGTAATTGTAGCTTGAAGTATGCTGTGAAGCATTGCAACCAAACTAACTTGTGGCATTTATGTATGTTGCTCATTCAAGGAAATTGCAACTGTACTACTCTATGTGCGGCTACTTTAGCCTGCTAAGTATCTGTTCTATTATGTTTTTAAAACAAGATCTTTGGCATAGTATCCAAGAGGCATTACATGTAATAAGCTATAACATATTTTCAGCTTCAAAACTCAGCCTCTGTATAACTAATATGACTTTCCATAACTCTCACGTTTTACTTGTTGAATGGGTGGGAAGAAGATGCTGAAATAATATTTAGACTTACATAGTGCTTTCAGCTATAAATAACTTTTTTTTTTTTTTGAAGTTAAGTATTATCTCCACTGTGAAGATGTAAAAGGCTAAAAGGCAGATAACACAGACCTGTAAACAGAACCTGATCTTCTGATCCTTAGTACATGGTCTTCCCTGTTTGTAAAATTAGTTCTGTACCCAAGTGCCTTTCCTCATGAGCCGACAGAAGTGATAGGTTTTGTATCCTCTTTTCAGGTTAGCCAATAAAAGATTGAATGTTTAAAAGTAAAATGTTTAAATATGTCTGTTATATCTCATAAATGGCAGTAGCACTTGCTTTCCCTTACATCCACATGCAGATGCGCAGAATACAAGCCACGTATTTTGTCCGTCTATCTATTTTTTTTTATTGATGCTGGGATTTAACCCAGCCCACTGCAGCAATAAAATACAGTAAGCAAGACTCTGAGATGAGGTTACGGAGCCTCTAGTCGTCCCCACAGGAAGATGCCAACAGCATCAAGGATGTCCTTAAGCACCTTGAAATTGCATAGGGTTACCAGTACAATTCAGATAGACCAGGTCTTGCTCAAAATTAAGATGTTAAGTTACCCAAATCCAGTTCTCTTCTTCCTGACAAATTTGCATCATTATATGGGGAATCCTTTCCTGCCCTTTAGATTGACTATGCTGGGAACCTCTACTGTCTCT
Source organism: Penelope pileata (assembly GCA_013396635.1). Classification (NCBI taxonomy): domain Eukaryota; kingdom Metazoa; phylum Chordata; class Aves; order Galliformes; family Cracidae; genus Penelope; species Penelope pileata. The sequence continues at coordinate 41,072 of WBMW01001143.1, read as the reverse complement.
GCCTAACTGGTATTGACAGTCTCTGCCTTGCAGTCACAGGAGAAATAGGTCACATCTCTGGAAGAGAGATTTGGAGTCACAAAATATTTCATAAAAAAAAATGGGAGAGAGTTGACAGCTTTCATCTTTGTCGCATATGCACTGGCATAACCATTGACATACTGCTTTGTGTAAAGCTACCGGTAATTGACAGTCATCAAGAGACACACAAGAATGTTCTTTTTTGCGTCTGTTCTGCAAAGGTTCACCCTTGATTCCTCCCATCTCAATTTCAGCTTGAATTGACTCCTACTCAGAGCCGCAAAACAAAATTAGCTGACAAAAAGATACTGCTCACATTAAAACTCCCTTCATTCAACAAACAACACATCATCTCGTTTCAAATTCTTTCATGACAGGATCCCAATTTCTGGTTTAAAACTCATATGCCTTAATAAATCTTCTACAGTAGTGGTCTGAATTTCAGAAGTATAACAAACACACTAAATTTTAGGTTTTATTACAAACATGTATACAATTAGCATGAACATATGGCATATGATTCTACCATCAATCATTTGTGTAGAACCAAAATACAGTAATGTCAGTATCTCCCAGAATATTTATTTGGGGAAGAAAAAAAAAAAAAAAACACCTGGCTGCAGTTCTGATTGCACTTGTCCCTATCAGACACCATGAAATTTCTTTTGATTTATCTTAGTATTGAACAATGGCAGAATGAAGCCTTTTTCATTATACGATCTCTCCTCAGTGTTTTCCAGAATTATATTTTTTTTTATGCTATGTATAATCAGTTAAAAAATAACTTCCTGTGTGGGACAAGAAGGATGAATACTAATGGAGAAAATATTTCAAAGTATTTCTGGAAACAATATCCTTATGTATAAAAAAAAGTCCTTTTTGGCATTTCTATGTGGTAATGTTTTCAATTCCAATAGATGTAATAAGAAAAAAATCTGCCCTATTCGTCTATCTGTCAGGAAATATATTTCAGCTTCAAGCATCATACTCCTGGGGTTTATAGAAATCACAAAGCATCTCATTCAGATGAAGAGGCTCAAGCTATAAGCAGTGCAATTAATATCTTCAATTTCTGCCTTCAGCATGAAAAGAAGCTCAAAAGCTTTTTGAATCTGAATCCCAAATGTTGTCTAATATTCCACATCTGGCTGATGCTATTTATGCAAAACATTTGTTGGTAAAAGAGGTGCAATCACTGACATATTAACCTTCTTACCTCACAATGCAAGGGCAGCACCGACCAGAGGACAAGGAAAGGTTGCTTGGTGGATTCTGCTGAGTGAGAGGGTTGCATCTCAAATATGAAACCTAAAGACAGAAAAGTCTGCACCTATCTGACAGTACACAACCATTGATTACTGTATGTTTTCCTACACTGTACACACACAGTAGAGACAACAGGAGTCATAGTGTTTATTGATAACGATCTTTGCAGAGTGACAAGTCTAGCCTTTTTACTTAATTGTTGTTTGCATTTCAGTAGGGCCCAACGCTCCATCTCGGCCTCTGCTGAGTTTGATCCTATGTAAACATTTAGGTAGAATTTGTCCCTGAAAAAGCCTTTGGATTTAAGCCAGATAGACATCTTGGGAAGAATCACATTGGCAGATCATGTTTTCTTTGTGAGATTCTTACCTCTTATCACTAACAGCACGAGGAAAACTTAAGAAAGAGATACTGACAGTTCCTTACTGCTGGAGCTGGACACTTGAGACTTGATCAGCCATTTCAAGAAAAGCAGATCCTCTCTCACATGATTATTTTACTTCACAGTGTTTGATAAGCTTCAAGAGCATACAGCATCTGGGATGTTAAACCAGAGGAATGTTGCACAGAGAGAAGAAGGGGCTTGCTCTGATAATGACTGCATCAGAGCTTGGAAGACTTTTTCATAACTCACCGACTTTACCATAGAAATATCCTTCCTTCCCATGCTGTCTGTTTCCATAAAGGGGCCACTATTTCGGCATAGAAATGAAGAATAAAATAGACTTGTATAAGTACTGGTTTGTTCCAGTTAGGTAGCTGAGGTGACAAAGGAATTCAGGTCAAAATTTAGTCAAGGATTTGGAAAATGAGTGGTGCCAACATTGTTTTTCAAGTCCTTAGCTGTCTGGGTTTATTCAAATGTTCAATGTTCATATCTGAATATTCAAAACCTCCTTTTACAGAAGGAGGTTGAATGAGGTCAGTTCTCAAGGTCTTTTCCAACCTGAATTATTCCATGTTTCTAAAAAGCCATGGCAACACACAGGTGGCTGAAAAATGGCAAACAGCCCATTGTAATGGATTTTCTGGGCACAACCCTATCAGTATTCTGTACTTCCCATAGTTTTCCTTCTCTTCTGAGTTTTTAACTGGTACTTTATGTTTTGCTTATTTCATTGTAACCACAACGGTAAAAACTGAAGGGAGAAAAGGAAGTAAAAGAAAACAGCTTAGACCCTCTTGCTGATAATAAAAAATAAAGTTGCTTTATTACAGTGTTGTGAAATGGTCTCTCTGTACCAGAATAGTGCATGACAGCTATCCAAGCATGATTAAGTAAGCTGCTAAAAGACACACACTTCTTAATATTCATGCACAAACTATGTAAGCAAAATGTTTTCTCAATTCAGCTCTTTTTAAACATGATAGAGCAAATGAGAGAAGAAAATATTTGTCACAATGGAATAAATGTCTTTCATTGATGTTGTGGTTTGAGCCGGCAGGCCCAAAAACCCTGCACAGCCTTTCGTTCACCCCTCTCCTCCTCCCAACTGGAATGGGGGAGAGAATCGAGAAATAAGGTAGAATTCATAGGTTGAGGTAAAACTATTTACTAACAGAAAAGGAAAATAGAATAAAATAACAGTAATGATAATTACATACGAAACAAGTAATTGTACAAAGCAATCGCTCACCGATTGCGACCGATGCTTAGCCAATCCCCAAGCAAATGGGCCCTCCCAGCTAACTTCCCTTCCTTATATTACATGATGTCATATGGTATGGAATACCCCTTCAGTCAGTTTGGGTCAGCTGTCCTTTTCTTGTCCCCTTCCAGCTCCCTGCGCCCCCCCCAGCCTCTTCACTCTCCTGGCAGAGACATGCAAATGTCCTTGGTTCTGTTCAACGTTGCCGGGTGTTATCAGCTGTGTTTTTCTTCTAGAACCAAAACACAGCTTTGTAGCAAACACTAAGAGAAAGTTTCAGTTAGAAGCTAAGACAATTGAACATCACAGAAAATTCTTACCAAAGTTTGTTGGCCAAAAGGCAGGCAGGCAGCAGTTTCTTTTTCTTTTGTTTCTTTCTTTCTTTTTCTTTTTCTTTCTTTCTTTCTTTCTTTCTTTCTTTCTTTCTTTCTTTCTTTCTTTCTTTCTTTCTTTCTTTCTTTCTTTCTTTCTTTCTTTCTTTCTTTCTTTCTTTCTTTCTTTCTTTCTTTCTTTCTTTCTTTCTTTCTTTCTTTCTTTCTTTCTTTCTTTCTTTCTTTCTTTCTTTNTCTTTTCTTTTCTTTTCTTTTCTTTTCTTTTCTTTTCTTTTCTTTTCTTTTTTCAAGCTCACTGAACGTATTCTTCCAGTAAGCAGTAGATTACCTCTTGCTACTATGGAAAAACCACCTGTGCAGGCAAATACTGAGAAGTGTGGCCTGTCTGAGCAGTCGCAGTACTGCAATATATGAAGGGCTATTGAACAGTAAGTGCTGATGCTACCTAGGACATGCAGCTACAAAGCAGATGAAAAACTACATAGGGAGCACCTAACAAACTCTTGCTTATGACTATGAATGACAATGCGAGCTCTTTTTTTGTTATTTTTGTGAATTTTTACACTTCATCCGGACAATATTATTTATTTTGTGCATACAGCTAAATATCAGTTGAAGTTAACCACTGTAAGTTTTATGCCTTGTGCTTTTTATCTGAAAACAGGATAACCCAAGAACTAAGACTGAGTGTCTTTCTCACTGGTGCAAAGGGGACCTTAATGGACTGGTAACCTTCAGATGCATGTGATTACACGTAATACCAGGAATTGAATATTGAGGCCAAGAATGTAATTGTTTAGCCAGCCTGCCCAAAGCTATCATGCTGTAACATTTGTACACAGCAGATAAAATATTATTTCTTAATAATTTTGATGGATTTAATATGGAGCACATTAATAGCCAGTGTTCTACATTCAATATGAATGAGAGAGTATAACAAAGCCTATTATATTTTGTAAAATAGTTGGGCTTATTTGTGGATGTCTGTATTATCACCATTTCTGTGGGGACTATTCTGCTGGAAGGAATATGCTGTCCAGCACAAAGAAATATACTACATTTGGAGTGTTGGAGCATAAATTTTACTGTAAATAAAAAGTGCTGGAAATATTGGACTCTTCAAAGCTTCAGCTGTTTTTCCAGGGCCCTTTAACTACACCATGTCAAACTGGCAGAAGTTAGCCCAGCCTTTCAAGAGGGAAGTGGTCACAGATCATTGTAACATGTATTGTTTTTGCAACTTTTCTTCCCAAGTGAAAAAGTGCTATTATCTACAAAGATTTAGAGCCATTTGTGGGCAAAACAAAACAAAACAAAACAAAAACAAAAAAAGGCCTTTCCTTCCTCCCACAGAGGTTTCTTGCTCACAGTAAAATTAGCTTTCATATGAATGTAGAACTTCAGAGTTTTTACACTTCACAGTTCAGAAGAAAAATGGTAAAATGTTTTGCTTTCCACAGAAGCAGAGAGAATATCTGAGTTTTGGAGCTGGAAAGGAGATAAGATTTTCTTGACATTGATAAGTTTCTGTTAAGGTCTAGGCTTGAGTTAAGCACAAAGTTTTGTTTAGATGGATAACAAAGGTGTTTAAATCCAACTCAATTTGCACAGAAACCTCCTAAAGTTTAATTGTTATTAGGAAGTTCTACCACAGAAGGAAATACCAACTGAGCAACAACAATTCTGTCCACAACTGAAAAAGGCAATTTGCCTTTTCTTGAACTGGTTACTCCTGGTGATTAACATATTAAAAACATAGTAATTAATGTAGCTGACAGCATGAAGTGAGAGGAAGAAACTGGCATTTCATCCATCTCACATTGGCTCCCCAGACTTTCTTAATAGGTATTTGTGCTGCTTGTGATGCTGTATGTGATGTTCAGAGAAAGGTATGAAATCATGCCTTAAATCTGCACCAGGCTTTCATAACTGCTGACCCTGTGCAGAAAATGACCATGATTCAAAACTAACCTTTCCCACCTTTTAAAATTCATTGTCTATTTCCTACCACTCTTCCATATTCACTTTGAAAAATCATAAAAATATTCACTTATTAGACTTAGAGTTTCACTCTTTTAGGTGTAGTTCCTAAAATACTGTTGATTTTGGTCTATAGGTAAGATATTTACCAGCCATTCTACTTTTTTTTCTAGACAGTAAAGTGAAATACAAATGTTTAACAATTACGTTGACAGACTTATTACATTGTCCTTAAGGTGAAAAATCTGACAAGTAAATGAACAGAATCGTCACATTCCATGTTTTGTTTGTTAGGATATGTGATCGGACCAGTGATTGGAAACCTGTTAACAAAATGAAAATAGATAAAAGGAAAATGGAAGTCCTTTGCAATAAATGTTCAGGGAAAAGTAGTGAAAATCATATCACGGATTCTTCTGTGAAGTGAAAATCAAGCCTTAAACATGATTGCAATACACGCTTCCAAGAAATACTGAACTTTTATTTCTTTTTGCAGATCTGTGGGAAAAGAACTTAGAAGAAAAGTGAAAAACAGAGAACAAAAGAGAAATTTACAACTATTACTATAATGTCATACACACCACTACCTGCTAGAAAACATGTTTTTATATATTTAAGCTGCGGATTTCAAAGACATCATTAAAAACAATTTGATTAACCTAAAGAAAAACAGAAGTTAATTTACAGCTAGTAGCCAATTTACGAACCATTGAAGTGCAATGAAGATGAGCATTCTTCTTTCAGCACTTCCATAATTATTTGACTAATTTGAATATCAGAACTGTTTTCTCATACTCCCATAAGCTCAGAAAAATATAGATGCGACAAAATTCAAGTCTAATTAAAAGATCTGAGACCTGTTTTAACATTAAAGCCTACTGAAATCATTGGAAAGGTTCTAGTTACTTCTCTTATACACTTCTACCAACAAGGTCAGCATCTGTCTGGGTTTTCTTAAAAAACACTGTCACAAAATTTACACTATTTAAGAGTGGATTTTCAGTGTGTATGTTAAGGGAAGCCAACAAAGTGTTTGTGTTTTATCTTTCTTCTGTTTGTTAGCAGCATCTGAAATTATTCTAAAAAAAAGAGCTTTCGAAGTATAGCTATATTGTTGCTAATTGTGTCTCATTTTGTGCAGATGAAATGACAAAAAAGTTTATTTAGTTTATTTTCAATTTCTGTTTCCCTTCCGTTTAATTTTCAGGACAAAATTCATGAGCACAAATCAAACACTGGCTCACGTTGCCCAGAGAGGTATTTTCATATTTGAAAATATTCATATTTAAAAGTAGACAAAGTCCTACACAACCTGCCTACTTGATCCTACTCTAAGCAAGGGACAAACTGAACTAGATAACCTCCAGAGGTCCCCTCCAACTTCAGCTTTTCTATGATTCTTTGAAAATACTTAAATCCGAATTTCAAAACTCTTTTATAATGTGAATAATATGTATTTGGAGAGTTAAATTCATTATTTTTATAAATCTTAAATTCTAAGACTACTCCTTCATTCTATATTTTTATGCTATTAGGAAGAAATCTTATTTATGTTCCTTGGCATATCTTGAACTGCATCTGGCAATTTTGAGAATCTTACTCATTAGCTCTTAATTAGTCTTGCATCAAAGCACTAAAATCTATGTACTTTTGACTGGACCCTCATCTCTGCTCAGAGCAGAAGGAGGCATCTTCCCCTTACCCCGACAGTGCCCCTGAGCAGCAGATAAGAGGGATATGTGGTTCTCGTGCTGGAAACAGAAGAGGGGCTGGATAGTAGTCAGAACCCAGGAAATAACAAGCATATTGATGATCAGAGGGCTGGAGCACCTCCCCTACGAGGACAGGCTGAGAGAGTTGGGACTCTTCAGCCTGGAGAAGAGAAGGCTGCGGGGGGACCTGATAGCAGCCTTCCAGTACCTGAAGGGGGCCTACAGGAAAGCTGGGGAGGGGCTTTTTACAAGGATAGATAATGACAGAACAAGGGGTAATGGTTATAAACTGGAAGAGGGTAGATTTAGGCTGGATATAAGGAAGAAATTCTTCACTGTGAGGGTGGTGAGACACTGGAACAGGTTGCCCAGGGAAGTCGTTGATGCTCCCTCCCTGGAAGTATTCAAAGCCAGGCTGGATGGGGCTTTGGGCAACCTGGTCTAGTGGGAGGTGTCCTTGCCCATGGCAGGGGGGTTGGAATAAGATGATCTCTAAGGTCCCTTCCAACCTGAACCATTCTATGATTCTATGATTCTATATTGAGCAGGAACAAACAAGGAATCATATTAAAACTAGCACCACCAAAAAAGGGCAAAGAGTCTTAGTAAGTGGGGACTTCTTGCTGAGGAGCACTGAGGAGCACCCCATTTGCTGCTCTGATAACCTCTCCAGAGAGGTTTGCTGTCTGCTGGGGGCACGTATTAGAGATGTCAAGGAGAGTCTGCCACATCTGATAAAACAGGAAGACTACTACCTGCTTATTGTCACTCAAGCTGAGTCTCAGGAGGCTGCAACAAGGAAGCTGCAGAACATTGAAAGAGACTTTGCATCACTTGGAAAAATACTGAAGGGATTGGGAGTGCAAGAAGCATTCTCCTCTGTCTTCCCGACTGGCAGTTGGGACACAGAAAGAAGGAGGAGAACAGATCAGGAAAATGACTGGCTGAGTGGATGGTGTCATGATCAAGGTTTTGGGTACTATGATCTTGGTCAGGCCTTTGAGAGAATAAGCATGAGAGCAACTGAGCAGGTGGGGCAAAAGTGTTCTGGGGAGTAAGCTGGCTGGACTGATTACCAGAGCTTTAAACTAGCTTTGATGAGGGAAGGAGATGAAGTTCAATGTGACAGGGCTGGGGGAATGCTGTCACTTTAGGAAACTGCATGCAAAAACTTCAACATTTTCCCAAAGGACCTCGAGAGGGTTTCTCTGAGAAGATAACACTGCTGACAGCCCAGCTGAAGTGCCTCTACACTAACACACACAGCCTGAGAAATAAGCTGGAAGAGTTAGAAGCCATGGCACGATTAAAATACTATGATCTAATTGCAGTCACAAATACGTGGTTGGATGATTCATATGACTGGACCACAATGGTTGAGGGCTACAGGCTTTTCAGAGGAGATAGGCAGTGAAGGAGGAGTGGGACAGTTGCTGTCACTGTTAGGACGTGGATAGAATGAGAAGGGCTGCCTCTGAGAAACAGCTGTGATCAAGTTGAGAGCTTGTGGATGAAAATCGGGGACTGGACCAATAAAGGATATCTGATGGTCAGGGTCTACTGCAGGCCACCTGATCAGGGGGAGCCTGTGGATAAGATTTTCTTGTTTCAACTGCAGGAAGGGTCATGCTCACAGACTCTTGTGTTGATTGAGGATTTCAACCACTCAGACGTCTCCTGCTAAAGCAACATTGTGGGCTGCAAGTAATCCTGAAGACTCTTGAAGTGTATTGAGGATAACTTCCTGGTCCAGGTATTAGACAGACCAACCAGAGGAGAAGCATTTCTGGACCTGGTGCTCAACAGTACGAAGGAGCTCATTAAAGAGGTTAAGATTGAAGATGCTCTGGGCTGCAGTGACCACAGAATCATAGAATGATAGAATGGCCTGGAAATCAACTTTTAACAAGGGTAGACAGTGATAGGACAAGGGGAAATGGTTTTAAACTAAAGGAGGGGAGATTTAGATTAGATGTTGGGGGAAGTTTTTCACTGAGAGGGTAGTAAGGTGCTGGAACAGGCTGCCCAGAGACGTTTTGGATGCCCTGTCCCTGGAGGTGTTCAAGGCCAGGCGGGATTGCGCCCTGGGCAACCTGACCTGGTAGCAAATCTGGAGGTTGGTAAGCCTGCCTGCAGCAGGGGGTTGGAACCTGGTGATCCTTGAGATCCCTTCCAACCCAGGCTGTTCTATGATTCTGTAATTCTGTGATTCTATGATTCTATGACTATGCATGATGATCTCTGCCTGAATCATTCTGAGCAAGATTAGCAAGATTTGCAAAGGAGTTTTAGCATCTACACTAATCCAGTGAGAGGATACTAATATTAATCCTATACTACCCAACATTAATCAGATGAGGGTCGTCTACTTGAAACACGAACTCATGGTGCCCTTCTGCATAACAGAAACAATAAGATTCCTGTACAAGTTCTGCAATGTGAACTATCCTGTTAACTCATATTTTTCTCCTTTTCTTTTCTTTTCTTTTCTTTTCTTTTCTTTTCTTTTCTTTTCTTTTCTTTTCTTTTCTTTTCTTTTCTTTTCTTTTCTTTTCTTTTCTTTTCTTTCCTTTCCTTTCCTTTCCTTTTCTTTCCTTTCCTTTCCTTTCCTTTCCTTTCCTTTCCTTTCCTTTTTCCTTTCCTTTCCTTTTTCCTTTCCTTTTTCCTTTCCTTTTTCCTTTCCTTTTTCCTTTTCTTTCCTTTTTTTCTCAGGCTGTTATCAGGACAAGTGGAGGAAAAAAACAGCTAGTGAGACCTCAGAAGTCCCTGTGTTGTTTAGTTGGTCTGCATATTCAAGAGTTATGTGGTCCTTTAGGTAAGCCTACGCTATACCTACATGACTCCATAGATCTCTATGAAGAAGCAGCAATCCAGCTGCAAACAATACAGTGTGGATTTGCATTCTAATTTTGGCTGAGCAGGGAGAATGTGCTTAAAAGAAAATTAAAAAAAAAAAAAGATATTGTTTTTCCCTTAAAATGTCTTGATTGGCCTGGATTTTTAACTAAATGTTATAAACATTTTCAGTGATGTTTATCTAGTGCTGGCTCATTGCTTCTTTGAACTGAAGTGCAGAATTCAAGGACCAGTGCTTATTCAGAATTTTCTTGTCACGACCTGTTACATTACAAGTAGTGTTAACTACTAGAACACTAAAATTAATTAATATTTTCCTTGTTGTTTTAATGACAATGTACATTTAATAGTGAAAATTTCAGCAACCATCCTATCCTGGCTTTACAGTTATTGTTTTCACTGATGGTGGAACTTCAATTCTGTTAGGACTTGAAGAAAAAGGCCAGAGAAAACAAAGCTCTTCTGATTAAAGTCAGAATTTTCTATTCTGCTTGCTGTATGTCATCCAAATAGATACTGGGTAGGTTAAGAAGATCCTTAGATAATCTCAAGCATCACTGGTTTAATTTGCCTTGAATTATCCTAGGCTTTATGTTTTCCTACACTAAAATGAATGATAAAGCTTGTCAAGTGCATTCAGACTTGTATTTTTTTATCAGTCTCCTCTAGATAATTTCAGGTGAGATGTGAGGGTGTCAGACAGGTAGAATAGCATGCTTTACATTGTTGTTCTTTTCAACTTCATCAAGCTATTATACTGTTCAGAAAAATATCTCTTGTTAAAATTTGAAATGAAAATGTCTTTGTTGAAATTATGTCAGTTTATCTTCATAATTCCATGTTCTAAAACACTGGAAGTTTGGGATCATTAAAGAGAGGCTGAGGTAGAATTGACCTTGATATCTTGAAAATGGTTAGAATTTACTGTAATAAAAACGGGGTGGAGGGAATATGTTCCAACTACAAATGCTATCCATACTTTGTAAAGGAGTTATGAAAAATCACCTACATTGTCCCCATTTGTGCTAACAGTTGTGTACAGGAGTAGATTTTAAATTAACTTCCAGGTATAACTTGTGTATAATGCTCATAGGGTTAAGGATAGTCATTGCTAAATATTTGCTTGTGGGGCAAAGCAGACATACTTTAAGAAGTGAAGATCACCTTCCTTCCCTTCATGTGAGGTTTTTACAGTGCCTTGGACATGAGGGCAGATACCACTTCCCTTTTCAATATGCAGGGCTGTCAAGATCCAATGTCACTTTATCGTAACTTGGTCCTATAATTCCTGGGAGCAGAATTAAGCTCAAAATGGAGTCAAGTGCCTAAACAGAAGAAACTTTATTAACCAAGGGATGGATTCGCGATGGGGGAAGAGTGGGAAAAGGGAAGGGAAAAAGGGAGTGTCTGCTGTTACCGACGATGCTGTTACCAATGGGACGAATTTGCAATGGGGGGCGGGGGGGATAATGGAAAAAGGAAGGGAAATGGGAGAGCTCGCTGTTACCAGCGATGGCGGCGCAGTTCAGGGGGGGACGAGGGAGGCGTCGTTCCTGCGCTTGCAGTGTCACATGGCTCCTCACGGCTCTCTCTCTCACGATGCTCGCTCTCTCTCTCAGTCTCCACTGCTCTCTCACTGTCCTCCCACTTGCTCCTGCCATTTTCGCTCTCGTCGTTCTGCTCTCGCTGCTGTCCCTCTTGCTCTCCCCGTTCTCCCACCAGTTGCGTCCCTTTTTATCGTATCACCTTGTCCCCCCACTCGGGGGTGGGGCTCATGCCCTGTGTGTGTTGCTAGGGGGCTCTGGAAAGTTCTCCAAGGGGCTTGGGTACTGCTGGATGGTTCCAGGGTGCAGGCTCCTGATTGGTGGAACTTCTGATTGGTGGACACTGTCCAGTTGCCAGGGTAGTAAGATGGCAAAGTCCTGCACCCTTCCCACCGCCAATGTTGAGACATATCGCTACTTAGTCTCTTACAAGGGCTCACTTACTGCTACACACAAGACTCGCCCATGAAAATCCTGCATTAACGTTCATGGTAACTAAGTATGGTGTATTTCAGTGAGACTCATTCACCTCTGTCACAAAGAAAATGGGGCAGTTGAAACGCCTCTGCAGCACAAATATAATGAAGGCAGAAAAGTTTCTGAAAAGAAAATTGCAGAAAGATTTTAGGGAAAAAATCTGGAGCAGTGGGTAAGGATTTTATTTATTTATTTTCCAGAGAGAAGGGAAGTGGAGAGAAGAGGAATTGCTGTTGTTTTTTAACAAGCTCTACCTGATCATCACAGTCAGCTTGAGTTCCAGGTCTGCAGCCTCTCTTTAAAGCAGTAAGACTCAAATTTTTCATAGCATGCTAAATATGTTCAAGACTTTGTAGGAGCAATTTTTCATGAGCAGCTGGTAAGACAAGAACCTTGCATTCATATTTTGGGAGTACAGGATTAAACAGCTTGGCTTTTTTAGAGTTCCCAAAAGTAATATAAAATAGGTATGATTCTTGATTTCTGTGCCTGATGATCCAGGATACAGCACCCACCCTGTCATGCAGCTCTTGTTTCATGTTGTTTATTCCCAAGAAGCATCATCCTTGGTGGCTCCCATTTTCAGGGAGTTTATTTGCTCATCTTCCTGGATCCTACATATCTTACAGATCTATTCTCCTGAATTGCTGCCTCCAAATGGGAAGTCTGTGGTATGCATCATGGTCTCATTAAGAAAGAAAGCTTTTTTCCCCAGAGGATATCAACAGGACCTATTCAAATACTACCATATAATTCAACCAACTTATAGACTAGATAATAATGAATAGAATATCATGTTTTGAAAAAAAATCATAGGATCATAGAATTGTTAGAGTTAAAAGGTACCTTTAAAATTAATCTAGTCCAACTCCCCTGCAATGTACCGGGACATCTGCAGCTAGATCAGGTTGCTCAGAGCCCCAGCCAGCCTGACCTTGAATGTCTCCAGGGACGGGGCATCCACCACATCTTTTGGCAACCCATTCCAGTGCTACACTACTCTTATCGTAAAAAAGCCTTTTTCTTGTATCCAATCTAAATCTCCCCTCTTTTCATATGAAACCATTTCCCTTTGTCCAATCACCACAGATTCTGCTAAAGAGTCTGTCCCCTTCCTTCTCATAGCCCCCCTTTAGATACTGAAATGCTGCTGCCTGGTGTCCCTGGAGCCTTCTCTTCTCCAGGCTGAACTTGACCTTGGTGAAGTCATGCTACCTGTCTCGTATCACCTCCCTCTCTTCGATGTGCCTTAGGATATTTTCCAGGAGGNAATCTAAATCTCCCCTCTTTTCATATGAAACCATTTCCCTTTGTCCAATCACCACAGATTCTGCTAAAGAGTCTGTCCCCTTCCTTCTCATAGCCCCCCTTTAGATACTGAAATGCTGCTGCCTGGTGTCCCTGGAGCCTTCTCTTCTCCAGGCTGAACTTGACCTTGGTGAAGTCATGCTACCTGTCTCGTATCACCTCCCTCTCTTCGATGTGCCTTAGGATATTTTCCAGGAGGATCTGTTCTGTGACCTTCCCCAGCACAGAGGTGAGGCTGACAGGTCGGTAGTTCCCGGAGTTGTCCTTTCTACTCTTCTTAAAAATGGGTGTGACATCATCTTTTTTCCAGTCACTGGGAACTTCACCAGACTGACATGACTTTTCAAATATCATTGAGAGTGACTTGGCGACAACATCAGCAAATTCCCTCAGGGCTCAGGGATGCATTTTGTCAGGACCCATAGGCTTATGGATGTTCAGGATCATCAGGTGGTCACAAACCTGAACTTTACCTACAGCAGCAAGGACACTGCTNCTACTCTTCTTAAAAATGGGTGTGACATCATCTTTTTTCCAGTCACTGGGAACTTCACCAGACTGACATGACTTTTCAAATATCATTGAGAGTGACTTGGCGACAACATCAGCAAATTCCCTCAGGGCTCAGGGATGCATTTTGTCAGGACCCATAGGCTTATGGATGTTCAGGATCATCAGGTGGTCACAAACCTGAACTTTACCTACAGCAGCAAGGACACTGCTTCCCCCAGTCCCCACCTTCTGACCCATCCACTCACGGGCCGTGTGAAGAGCAGTTGCCAGTGAAGACTGAGGCAAAAATGTTGTTGAGTACATCAACCTTCTCCTTGTCCACTGTTACCAGCCTGCCTGTTTCGCTCACGAGGGTGATATACCCTCTTGGACTTTCCTTTTCTGGTTGATGTACCTTGTCTGGTTGATGAAGCCTTTCTTGTTCTTCTTGGCACCCCTTGCCAAATTTATTTCCAGCAGGGCCTTGACATTCCTGACCCCATCCCTACACAGCTTAGCAGCACCCCTATGTTCCTCCCATGGTACCTGGCCCTCCTTACATTGCCTGTGAATTTTCTTCTCTCACCCATAAGCTTTTGACATGCTCATGGCCATTCTTCAGGCAGAGCCCTTTACAGTCTCTTCCTTCCTTGATGGAGGGGGGTAACACCTACTCCCCCCCTTCCTCATCTGTACGTTCTAAATAGATTGTAGCCATTAACACACTCCAGTCCTGGGCATCATCCCACCAGGTTTCAGTGACAGCAACTACATCATGGTTTTCTAATATCACAGTGGCTTCCAGCTCTTCCTGTTTGTTTCCCAAGCTGTGTGCGTTGGTGTAGAGGCACTTCAGTAGGGCAGCTGGACTTGTCACCTTCTTGGAAGATAACTCCTTAGTTCCTTTTAAGTATTTCCCTTGAGTTTCCCTGTTGCACTCTCCTGTTGTCTCAGTGGTCCCTTGCTCACTGTCATAAGATTTCAAGTGTGCTGCACTGTTGCTAGCACATCTCAGGACAGCAGGTTGAGGGCACCCACTAGTGCTCTGTTCCTCTAACCTAGCTATGTCATCCCATGACTTATCATGGACAGACTCGCTGCTACCCTCTACTCCTTTCAAACCTATTTTAAAGCCCTGCCAATCTCTACTAGCTTTTCCCTAAGGACTCTCTTCCCCCTTTGAGAGAGGTGATAATCATCTGGTACCTGCAAGCCCAGTGCCATGTAGGCCATTCCATTGTCAAAAAACCCAGGGTTTTGGTGGTGGTACCAGCTATGAAGCCAAATGTTTATAGATTGGATCCTTCTATTTCTTTCAGTGTCCTTACCCACTACAGGAAGCAGAAAAGACAACCTATGCCCTCGAGCTGTGACCTCAGTCCCCAAGGTCAGCTGCTTCGGAGCCAGCACAGCCAGAACCACAGCGGCAGATCTTGAGGTACAGGGGGTTTTTGGGAGATTTCTTTTTCAGGGGAACCCGTGAGAGCAGATTGACCCGGCAGCTCTCAGAAGCTCTTGTGAGTAAGGCTGACATGGCGTGGGCATTGCCAGGGCAACAGCATCTGCATCCACACCCTCAGCCTTGAAAAAGCCTCAGGGAGGACAGNATCATGTTTTGAAAAAAAATCATAGGATCATAGAATTGTTAGAGTTAAAAGGTACCTTTAAAATTAATCTAGTCCAACTCCCCTGCAATGTACCGGGACATCTGCAGCTAGATCAGGTTGCTCAGAGCCCCAGCCAGCCTGACCTTGAATGTCTCCAGGGACGGGGCATCCACCACATCTTTTGGCAACCCATTCCAGTGCTACACTACTCTTATCGTAAAAAAGCCTTTTTCTTGTATCCAATCTAAATCTCCCCTCTTTTCATATGAAACCATTTCCCTTTGTCCAATCACCACAGATTCTGCTAAAGAGTCTGTCCCCTTCCTTCTCATAGCCCCCCTTTAGATACTGAAATGCTGCTGCCTGGTGTCCCTGGAGCCTTCTCTTCTCCAGGCTGAACTTGACCTTGGTGAAGTCATGCTACCTGTCTCGTATCACCTCCCTCTCTTCGATGTGCCTTAGGATATTTTCCAGGAGGATCTGTTCTGTGACCTTCCCCAGCACAGAGGTGAGGCTGACAGGTCGGTAGTTCCCGGAGTTGTCCTTTCTACTCTTCTTAAAAATGGGTGTGACATCATCTTTTTTCCAGTCACTGGGAACTTCACCAGACTGACATGACTTTTCAAATATCATTGAGAGTGACTTGGCGACAACATCAGCAAATTCCCTCAGGGCTCAGGGATGCATTTTGTCAGGACCCATAGGCTTATGGATGTTCAGGATCATCAGGTGGTCACAAACCTGAACTTTACCTACAGCAGCAAGGACACTGCTTCCCCCAGTCCCCACCTTCTGACCCATCCACTCACGGGCCGTGTGAAGAGCAGTTGCCAGTGAAGACTGAGGCAAAAATGTTGTTGAGTACATCAACCTTCTCCTTGTCCACTGTTACCAGCCTGCCTGTTTCGCTCACGAGGGTGATATACCCTCTTGGACTTTCCTTTTCTGGTTGATGTACCTTGTCTGGTTGATGAAGCCTTTCTTGTTCTTCTTGGCACCCCTTGCCAAATTTAGTTCCAGCAGGGCCTTGACATTCCTGACCCCATCCCTACACAGCTTAGCAGCACCCCTATGTTCCTCCCATGGTACCTGGCCCTCCTTACATTGCCTGTGAATTTTCTTCTCTCACCCATAAGCTTTTGACATGCTCATGGCCATTCTTCAGGCAGAGCCCTTTACAGTCTCTTCCTTCCTTGATGGAGGGGGGTAACACCTACTCCCCCCCTTCCTCATCTGTACGTTCCAAATAGATTGTAGCCATTAACACACTCCAGTCCTGGGCATCATCCCACCAGGTTTCAGTGACAGCAACTACATCATGGTTTTCTAATATCACAGTGGCTTCCAGCTCTTCCTGTTTGTTTCCCAAGCTGTGTGCGTTGGTGTAGAGGCACTTCAGTAGGGCAGCTGGACTTGTCACCTTCTTGGAAGATAACTCCTTAGTTCCTTTTAAGTATTTCCCTTGAGTTTCCCTGTTGCACTCTCCTGTTGTCTCAGTGGTCCCTTGCTCACTGTCATAAGATTTCAAGTGTGCTGCACTGTTGCTAGCACATCTCAGGACAGCAGGTTGAGGGCACCCACTAGTGCTCTGTTCCTCTAACCTAGCTATGTCATCCCATGACTTATCATGGACAGACTCGCTGCTACCCTCTACTCCTTTCAAACCTATTTTAAAGCCCTGCCAATCTCTACTAGCTTTTCCCTAAGGACTCTCTTCCCCCTTTGAGAGAGGTGATAATCATCTGGTACCTGCAAGCCCAGTGCCATGTAGGCCATTCCATTGTCAAAAAACCCAGGGTTTTGGTGGTGGTACCAGCTATGAAGCCAAATGTTTATAGATTGGATCCTTCTATTTCTTTCAGTGTCCTTACCCACTACAGGAAGCAGAAAAGACAACCTATGCCCTCGAGCTGTGACCTCAGTCCCCAAGGTCAGCTGCTTCGGAGCCAGCACAGCCAGAACCACAGCGGCAGATCTTGAGGTACAGGGGGTTTTTGGGAGATTTCTTTTTCAGGGGAACCCGTGAGAGCAGATTGACCCGGCAGCTCTCAGAAGCTCTTGTGAGTAAGGCTGACATGGCGTGGGCATTGCCAGGGCAACAGCATCTGCATCCACACCCTCAGCCTTGAAAAAGCCTCAGGGAGGACAGCGACTCATTGCTGCCCACCAGGCACAGGGAGGTGCGATCAGTGTATGAGTACCTTCCCTACCGTGCTGCAGCAGCGGATGTGGTACTTTGTGCAGCAGGGCACAGAAATTCTGTCCCTCCTCACTTGTGAGTCCATCCTATCTATTGGCAGTCTCTGTGACCACAGTTTTTCGCCATGGTCTCCACCAGGCAGAGAGCTTGCCCCAAAAAGACTGTGGCGACTCAGACAGAGGGCCTGCCCAGAAATGTGGCTACACAGGTCTCTGGCTGCAGGGAATGCCAGAGCCTGCTGCTGCCAGGGGAAGGCAGAAGGCATTCCACCTGTGTGAGATGTGAGAAGGTGGAAGATCTGCTCAGCATGGTGGCAGAGCTGAAAGAGGACGTTGAGAGACTGAGGGCCATCAGGGACTGCGAGCGGGAGATTGACTGGTGGAGTAGCTCTCTGGCGTACCAGAGGGAAAGGTGCCAGGGAGATACCCCTCAGGTGGGTGGTGGACCCCCTGCCCTGTCCCCATTGGGCAGAGGAGGGGAACCTGAGAGACGAGGAGGGTTGGCAGAAAGTCCCTGCTCGGTACCGTGGGGAAATCCTCCCTCTGCCTACCTCGCATCGCCAGGTCCCCCTAAGTAATAGGTTTGCAGCACTGGACATTGAAGGAGAGGTAAGTGGGGAGGAGGGGGAAGGGCCCCCTAAGAATACAAGGGTGAGACATTCGACTCTGCCCATCGAGACTGCCTGGAGCAGGAAAGAAAGAAGGGTGGTTGTGGTGGGTGATTCCCTTCCCAGGGCAATGGAGGGCCCCATTTGTAAACCAGAGCTGAGCTGCAGGGAAGTGTGCTGCCTCCCTGGGGCCCATGTCAGAGACATAACTAGAAAACTCTTGGATCTGGTTCACCCCACTGATTACTATCCATCACTGATAGTTCAGGCGGGCAGTGATGAAATCACTCAGAGAAGCCTGCAAACTATGAAAAGAGATTTCAGGGGTTTCGGGCGAATAGTTCAAGGGGTGGGAGCACAAGTGGTATCTTCTTCTATACCTTGTGGGGTGGTGAAGGACATGGAACAGGCTAGAAAAACAGGTGATGAATAATTGGCTGAGAAGCTGGTGTTGAGACAGGAACTTTGGGTTTTTTGACCATGGGGCAGTTTACTCAGCCCCTGGCCTGTTGTCTGTTGATGGAAC